>JAVRRP010000296.1:0-21335 GCA_036872775.1 Oleoguttula sp. CCFEE 5521 | reverse complement strand
CGTGACTAATGGTGCTGTTGCGACAGTCCTCAAGAGTGACAACAGCAAGTACAAGTCTGGCGACGTGATCAAGGTCGCGAGGATGGGAACCGTGGAATACGAAGCGCTCTCGAAGGAAATTGCCGACGCGAGTGAGGTGCTTGATAACAAGTACAACTTGGACCCGAAGCTCTATACGGGCGCGCTGGGTATGCCAGGACTCACTGCATACAGCTCCTTCTACGAGATTGTATGAACACCATTTGCCAAAACAGTAGCTCTCCGCTGACACGGTGTAGGGTGTGCCAAAGAAGGGCGAGACAATCTTCATCTCTGCTGCTTCCGGCGCTGTGGGTCAGCTCGTTGGCCAGCTCGCCAAACACGAAGGCCTCAAAGTCATCGGCTCCGTAGGTGACGACAAGAAGCTCGACTTCATCACCAAAGAGCTAAATTTCGACGCCGGCTTCAACTACAAGAAGGAGGATCCCCTCAAAGCCCTCCAGCGCCTCGCTCCCAACGGCATCGACATCTACTACGAGAATGTTGGTGGCGTACAACTCTCCGCCGCAATCGCCAGCCTCAACAACTTCGGCCGCATCATCGCATGTGGCATGATTTCTCAGTACAACACGCCGCCGGATCAGGCTTATGGAGTTAAGAACATGATGCAATTTGTGGCCAAGAGGTTGAAGATGCAGGGCTTCATTGTGAGCGATGAGAACATGGGACCGAAGTACCACAAGGAGCACCAGGAGAACGTGCAGAAGTGGATCTCGGAGGGGACATTCAAGGCGGAGATGAGTGTCACGGAGGGCATCGACAACGCTGGCGAGGGATTGTTGGGTCTGTTCTCGGGCAAGAACTTTGGGAAGGCTGTGTTGGAGGTCAGTAAGTTGTGAGCGATGCACTAAAGCTGGCGTCTTGTACCTTTCATGGCTGACCGCTGTGAACGTGTCATCCTCCGAAAGCCAAAAGATCTCACACGAACACGCACTTTCGCCGTCCTCGAGTCTTGAGAGACATAGACGCGCGAACAAGGTGAGTGGTGACTTGTCTATCTACGTGTACACTATGTTCCCCTTACTGTCTCGCATGAACATTTACATGAGTGGCGATTCCAAGCTTTGTTCTCCTCCCAACATCTACTCCCTCACATCTTTGACCCGTTGGCCCTCACTTGAGGATGCAACGGTGTCGCGGCAGCTGGCCCTAGTCTTCTTGGCCGTCTAGCAGTCCAGACATGCCTGCACTAGCATTAGTCGTGCCCAACAGGAGCTAGTATAGTGTGATGCGACTCACAAAGACACTTTCACAAGGTTCACCGGATCAATGACAAACCCATCGCATTGCTCGATCAGTCCTCTTGCCTGGTCCTCGCTCCATCCGCAATCATCGACGAGCAGATCCAGACCGATATTCTCAAGCAGCTTCATATCCGTGACATGACACTTCAGGTTGGCGTGCTGGGTCGCGTCATATTCGAATTCACTCATATCGGGAGTTGAAAAGCCGGGACTGAAAGGCACGCGATGGATGCGGTGCTGAATGTGGTCGAATCCAAGGAACTCGAGCTGCCGGACGCGATCGTGTGGCCGTAGTGCAGTCCGGCGTCGACCGAGCGCATAGTCCAGCGCTGCGCAAAAGTGCGGCAGAGGCGACGCTGGGCGCAGCGGGGAGGCATCACTCCGGATGGTCTGCCAGTCGAAGTCCATTATCTCGATGTATCCATTTCCGGGCTCAAGTTTGCTATCACACGTATCAGCTGGGATCCATCCTATGATTCCACTCCGCCTCTGGCCATTACAAGAACGTTTTGCGGAGCATCTCTGGCCAATTCGAGATACTATGGCCGATGTGCGCAAATCGGACGTATGACTGCATGTCCTGTATCACACTCCAGTCACCTTCCGCATCTACTGCATTCCCTTGCCCTTGTGCTGAACCGGGCGTAAGCCAGGTCACATCAGAAGTCAGTGGGGCCCTGTTCTGATCAGTCGACATGAATCCGTGCACCTGATCGCGAAGCATACTCTGGCTGCCCTCCCCTGATATCGATGCCGACGACCTATGCTTCGGGTAAGATGAGGTGCACCGCAACTAGGCTGGAGAACGCTGACCTTCACTCCTGGATAGAACCTGTGATCGTCAGTGATCCAAGTCGCCGCTTCTCTCGATCGACGAATACGAACCTCGCAATGTCCAGCACCCACTGCCCACCCCCGCACCCAACATCCAACACCAGTGAGGGGCGGATGTCGACGAGAAGCTTGTACTCTGCCTCGTCCGGCTTCGGACGCTGAAGTGCCGAGCGGTGTCCTTCGTACCAAGCATAGATCAGGCTCTCGATCCAGTCTGCCGCAACTTGAGCCGTCTATGGCAGTCAAGTAAGTATGGCAATCATCGCCTTCTCCAACTTGACAATGATGGGCACACCTCGTCGCATGGGTGTGGACATCGGCCCAGCAAGTACCAGTTGTAGTGCCTGCCATGCTTCAGCTCGGTTGAGTATCTGTCGCCCGCAGGATTGAGTAAGAATCGAATGTTATTGGGGCGAACATGATTAGCAGGCGGCGCCGGATCCATGCCTTGATTCAATTCCCAGAGCTGTGGATAATGAAGGATTCGTTGAACACAGCGTGACGCAAGAAAGCAGGACTTCCCTCCGCCTCATATACCCTCTGACATTGTGGCTGCAGCGCTCACCCTCTGGCACGCTCTTTCGACGACTTGTAGCCATGTCGTACAATCCCAAGGAAGCGGTAACAGTGCTACCGTGGGGTTCGTGCACGGCAATACGAGTATCGTCAGGTCGGAAACCCGACTGTGAAGCGACATGCTTCTCTAGCGCAGCGCCGTATCTCGAGGGCGTTACCAGGAGTATGGTACAACTAACCACAGAGCTTCAGTCTCGGGCATATTGGCGCGGCTGCAGCACTTCGCCGCTACCCGCGGCGTACCAGGGCGCTGGGTCGGATGGGAAACACCAGGTAATGGTTCACGAGACTGCGACAAGCAGTATGATTGAGGCGCCGGACATAGTCTTCGAACGGCATGCTGGCAGCAAGGATTATAATGCCTCAGTGGCAGCGACTCCAGCTACGGACGTGTACCCATAGGTGGACAATGATGCGCGCTCGTGCGAAAAGCGTGCTTTGCAGATGTGGTTGGATCTCTTGCGGACCTTCCGCAGTGTCGAGATCCTGGCTGCCGCTGCGGCTTGCTTGTACCACCACAGAACGACTATCTCCCATGACCTCTGCACTTCCGAAGATGGGCTTCACCGGGACCGCTCCCACTGGTGGCTAACCCTGCGCCACCCATACTAGCGTGGGACTGTCCACACTACCCGTGGAGACAAGGTCGAAATGAAAGTTCCTGCGAGCCATGCTTGACAGCTCAAGACGAACGCCAGAATATCATTCTCCCGCACATTGCAGCTACCACTTGCCTCCATAATGTGTCGCGCTCTCCAAGCTGCGGATTGTCGGGTGCTTTGGAGCATCTCGCCCTCGTTTCAAAACCCTCTGTGAGTGTGACATCACATTTACCTGCAAATCGTGCACCGGTCGTCGCCTGCCTTGCCACAGCAAGCGGACCTGCGACTCGGCACATTTGCATGATGATCCAGTCTGCTGGGAGCGCTAGCCATGCAGGACGCATGCCGCGAGTCAAGTCCGGCAGCATCGCTTCGGTGCACTCTGCATCTTGCCACTGCTGGCGGAGTGGTTTGCCGATCGGGAGTGGGGTTTGCCAGTCTACAGCAAGCTGCGACTCCAGACAAGTCGATAGGTCGAAAGTCGGAGAAGGACCGTGGGCCTATCTTGGAATGCTGTTTCACCTTTCGTCGTGGCCGGGCTTTCGGGCTGTCCAGATATTGCTGAACCATCATTAGCTCACTGTATACAGTTTCGAAATTCGGAAGATCTCACAGGACATGAAATGCGTGCACATCGCTCAACGGTAAATCGAGGACGTACTGTTCCACCCGCTGTCGAGTCCAGCCCAGTTGTCTTGTAGCGGGCCCTAGCGTAAGTCCGTGGAATGTACTCGCAGAAACGCGATCGGCTGCTGCCCCAACCATTGAAGCATAGCTGAGCGCCTGATTCTGGTCGGCTGCGAAAGGTAAGCGATATGTCGTGTGCTCAATCTCCGTGAATCCAGATCGGTGGAGGAGATCACCGATATTTGGACACACAACTGGCTTGTCGGGCAATGTGTGTTGCATCAGCTGCCACCAGTCAGATAGCCGCGACTTGGCTAGATCGGTATGGTCGTCGTATCGAGGTGTAAAGTCGATCTCAAACTGCTCAAAGTGACCTCCTGGGCGCAGGTGCCTGGTTCCTGAAGTCAGTCCATATCTACCTCAGGTCTGACACCGACAATTTCATCTCCCGAGATCACCGAGAGGCATGCTTGATTTATCAGAAGAGCAGGGACAGTCCCATGTGTCACGTTGTCACTCCCGAAATCTGCACGCGCGCTTCACAATTGCGCTTTTGCGTTCTCTAGTTACTTAGATGGTATAGGTGTCCCGGGTGTGGCCACCGCCCACTCGATGAGAGCCAAAGGTATCAGACGGCTCGAGAGAGAAGGAGTGCTCACCTGTAGACCTTGCTGAAGAACTTGGCCCAATCCGATACTGCGCCACAGAGGTGACCAGCATGTATTAGGTCGAATGAGTTCAGTGGGAAGTCCCACTGCGCATCTTCAAGATCGAACCCGCTCCCGCCATGATCGGGAGTTCTCCACCTGAGGTTGGCGCCGTCGTAGCTAGAGTTGCATCAGATCAAATCGGCATGACCTATGAGGTGCGCATGCCTACCTTGGCTGGCCACCTACGATGTCCGCTCCCATGACCTGTTCATGCTAGTCAGCGCAACCATAGAAGAATCTCCAGGAGTTCCCCCGTAGCACATACACCCGCGTCCGAAAATCGACTGGTGACTTATTAGCGAGCAATCGAACAATGGTGCCCGACACTGCTTACGTAGCTATATCGACTGCCCAGATGCCGCTTCCACAACCGATATCGAGGATGCTGGTCGGATTTCGGGCGACCATCGGACGCGCCAACTGCGAAGGTCGCATCCTGCCTTTGTAGTCTCGCTCAGGTGGTCCAGTATGTTGCAGAATGATGTAATGCACGAGATTATGCAGGATGTCATATAAGTTGCGTTCGGACTATTGATGCTGTTAGCGCACGCGCAACGTTAACCGGATCGTTCATTCGAGGCCACATACATTGTCGCAGGGGAATGGATACAAGCCACGCCGCCAGGCATGATACCATCGGCCATTCTCCTCGTATGCTAATATGCTGTTGCCATGGGAAGTGGCGTACTGCTGCAGCTGGCCGGGACTTGGGGTCGATGGACCTGGACTGAGTGTACCTGGAGCGAGGATGTGATGCAGCCTATCCGTTTGTCAGTGGTCGTTCCAGAACAGCGAAGATGACCAGTCGCGTACGCCATATGTTGGCGGCTTCAAAACGCCTCGTGGTGCGGGATGCCGACCGCTTGGGACAGATCACTTATTGGCGGATCGTCGATTGACCAGACATGCATGATAGTGTGCAGATCACTGCAAATATGACATAAGATAGACCCGGACGCTCGCCTAAAGCAGAATGCAGAGTAGCCACCGTCTACCTAGAAGGAACGATTGCAATGGACGCAGCACAAGAGTCACGACGACGAGCACAACAGAGGGGTTCACCACACACTTTATCAGGCGAGTCCGCATGCGATTTGGTCGTCTCGGCTCGGGACGTGCGATCCATGCTGCTGGTACTCGCTAGGGGTGCATGAAACGAGTCCCATTCGTGCTGACTTTCAAGCACGGCCTTGTGCGATCTCGCACAGTGTCTCGATGCGTAGCACACCGAGCCACAGACGCCATGGAGGCGCAACTCGTCATTTCCGTTGCCCTCACAGACTTGGACGAGGTCCCCGTGAATTGTCCGGTACAAGTCGAATCCATCCAGCAGATCCGATACTTTCCTGCGGTGCTTCCGTACCCAGATTTCTGGTGGCTTTAGAGTTTGTCCCGACAACGTGGCCTCGGGTCGATCGATTGTGCCAGGTAGTTGCCATGATTCGAGTGAGCTCGAACACTACGCGAACTCTATTCCGGAGCTCAGGACTGCATCCGCTAGCCAGCTCCATCTCGTAGCCATGGTCTTGCCACATGAATGTTGCAGCGGTCGTATTTCCCACTCTTCGCAGCTCTTCGTGCTCGGATGAGTCAGTCGTAAATTCTCCGTAAGTACCGACACATTACTGGCCGCGTGGCAGGCCTGTAGAGGCGTTGCGGTGTCAGCCCGCCCGACCTATCAACGCCTATCGACATGGTGCTCTCCCCATGCAGCTAACAACTGTAACGCTGCCCATGCAGCTGTGCACATACGGCCTCACCGACTGCCGAGACTCGCACTGGGTTGCACAAGGCGATTGCTCTTCCGCAACATCCGTAGCAAGGGACTTTGCAACGGAACGACAGACCTAGCACATCTCCGAGTTCGTGGATATATATGCGATGGGGCAAGATTGCCGACGAATTATGTGGAGGGGCGGCATTGACGCCACCGAAGCGAGAGTGTCCGGGTCCAGCTACGTGCTATGTGACACAGCGTAATTCCAGGAGTGATCCGGCTGAGATGATGAGGATTGCGCCGTCTTTCGTACATTCTGCTGTGGGACGCTACGTACCAGGCTTGCCTGACCAACACGGCGACCACTCCGGATGCTCTATCTCGCGACCGGATGGTCTCGTCGGACTAATATTTGTTTGAATGATAAGGTAACGAGCAGGCCTGCGACGAGTACAGGGTAATGAGTGAATACTTTATTGCACGGCTGCGTTTCTTTTAGGACTTGCTGATAGTACAGCCCCTAACCCGTCGAGTGATGCACATCCAACATTCCCTTCTCACGAGTACAGAGAGTCCTTCCATGGGTATGCTTTCACGCAACCACATGGGGGAGATGGTCGCTGCTGCTCTGGCTCCGGCACAAGGTAAGAAACAACATTGATCGTGTACAAATGCTGTCTGAATGAGAAGCCCTTACCTTGCATCCTTTCCCCGCTAGCTGAGATGACCTCCTGAGGGTGTCCTACAATGATCGAACAGGCATATGCAACGCCATCCCAACACCGGTGGCCACTCCGAGCGCCATAGTCCGCCAGCACAGCACCAAGATCGGTTGCTGAGATGCATCTGGGAACACACAACTCGTCCGCGACGGTCATGCTGCGCGATGGGGTCCACACTCCCCTTCTCAGGATCTGCCTGTTGCAGCCACCACTACACGGTCACACCAGGGACCGGGCTATCCGGCTTTGCTGATTCTCAGATGACTCTTTGCAAGCCCCAGCATACCTCGCACGGGTACACATACCACTTTCGTTCGCTGACTTCACATACAGGACCAGCTGTGTTACAGCTAGCCATGCGCGCGTGGAGTCTCCTGGCATGGAACACAGCACCTCACTTGCGTCACCTGATCGCCCCAGCGTTCTGGAATTCTGTAGCTTCCACGAAGGTGAGGTACTCTCCTGCACCAGATTATCAGCATGAATGTGATCATTCGACGTCACACTGAACCTACCAGCCACTCGCCACCGTCGATTCACCAGCCTAAGGATCTCTTTCAGCTCTGCAAGCAGATGCGCTGTATTGGCATCAGAGCTTTCTCGCATATACCAGGCATCTGTACAACACTGTGTCAGTCGGGTCTCCACTTGGCGACCTCGCCGGCGAGGGAGTGGGAGGTGGGAGGGCCAATGCTTACATGTCGCCGCTGTCTGATACAGCGAGTCCACCGCCAAAGGACTACACACCGATACGTCAGTACTATTGAGGTGGTCTCGGAGATTTCGAGCCAACTGCATGGCCAAATCGGAAACTCGAAACATGCCCTCGATGCTCTCCTGCTGCATCTGCAGCTGAGTCTCCGGGGCATTGGGTACCGCTCGGTCGGTGCATGAGTATGCGTCAAAGAGCGTCAGCATGGCCGAGTACGTTATCGACAATGCCGTGCACAGCGGCGGCTGCTCATATTGCGTCATATCCTCTTTGATTGCCTCGCTCCGTAGCGCGTGTTCCAATGAGTTCAAGGTCCTCGAAAGCTGCAACGCCTCGTCGAAGCGGTGCTCAAGTGACATCCCCTTGTCGCCCAGATGTCTTAGTACCTTGCCCAGCAGATGACTGGCCTGACAGGTTCTCGCAAAAGGCGACGCAACAGTCGTCAGACTTGCCGACAGTGCCAAAGGAGCAGCGACGAACATCCGTCCTTTGTCCCATCCAGCATCATTCCCAGGTACGTGCGTGTTCACATCCGGCTCACCGGTCGCGAAGGGCTTTCCTGAGTGGCCAATGTTTATGAAACGATCTAGAATTATAACAGACCACCACACTCTCCGCCGTTCCTCTTGCTCTGTCCAGGTTGCAGGTCTTGCTAGCATCTCTGGTGCATCGCGGGTGTGCAGGCCCATCGCATGACCCAGTCGAGCACAATGGCCCACCGTCATATAAGCGGCTGGATAGATCCCGTGCCCGATCTCGTAGAGAGCTATCAGAAGGGCAGACTGGAGCAACTGCACCGAGAAGCCGTTCTGCGATTCTACGAAAGCGTGCAAGCCCTTGACCTCGCCGTAAAGCCGCTCATTCCGCGCTGAGTAGCCTTCAGCGACTGGAAGCATTGCCAGCTTCATCGCCAAGAACAGCAATGCCATGTCTGCTCCTGGCTCATGAAGCGGGTTTGCGATATGCTGATACAGTCGAATGTGCGAGACGATCGGAAAGTGAAGATGAATGGTGCGGAAGTAGTGCTCGATCATCTCGCGTAGCTGCGCGGAAGATCCCAGAGCCTGCAGTGTGGACTGCGGGAGCGTAATGTGTGGTGGCGCGATCGTGAAGCGCTCGTACGTGAACATGAAGCTATCGAGGAAGAACAGAGAAGGGAAGGGCGAAGCGGTATAGGCTTGCGCGGAGGGAGACCAGGAGTGCGCGGAAGATTGCAGCGTCGAGGATCCAGTGAGGGGCGTCAAGGTCGTATCATTGCTCCCGTTCGTATAAGCTGCACTGGTATCGTCGATGAGAGCCATTCGCTCGCCACCCATGTGTACGTCTCCATTAGTGGTCTCGCTTACGATAACGTCTCTCGACTTGACGAGTGACTCGAGTGCTCTGATCTGCTCCCTCAGGCCTTCGAGATCTTCTACTCGCACGAGACCTTCCGTTCCATCACGGGTCCTGCCCTCACCCTCCTTGTCGCCGTTCGAAGTCAATGCGCTGTAATCACAGTTCCTTCCTATGCGAGTGCACAAGCTGCATGATGGTTGCACCTTGTCGCAGCGTCTCTTTTGCCGGCGACATGGCGCACATGCTAGTGTAGCGAGCTCTGCAATAGGCGGAGACGAAGGCATGACGAAGACGTTAACGAAGCCTGGATAGACAGCAGGTCGATGCGGCCGGCGGCCGCAATTTTGGCATGAGCGATGTGGAGGCGGGGTCGTTGGAGAAAAGGCGAGCTGCGCGCAATATGTCGGAGAACCACTAAGCGTAGGTAAGTACTGAGCGTAAGACGGAGAGTATCATCAGTATCTACAAGTCACCGACAGAAGATCTATGTCATGTACAACAAATGTAACGCCATTTCCCATGACCTTGGGTATCGACACAATGCCCTTGCTAAACGCCACCAAGATGCTGAATGCACTTTTCTCATTTCCATGCCATGATCAGATGCCATCTCATGCCATCCTACATCTCCACACTCGTCTCTCCGTCCCTCGCCACATCAATCGGAGCCTGACTTCGTGCCGACAAACGCCTAGCGACGCCTTCTCCAGCTGCCAATGAAACGAACCTCATCAGCAACGGGCACCGAGATCCACCACCGAATCCCTGAGTCCTTCCTCAAAATCTCTGAGTCGTCGGAGCCGCCAACCTCGATGCCGGCTTCTCGTGCGACTTGCACCATAGCTCTGACATTTAGATCTATGATTCGTTCCGGTTCCTCAGCTTTAGCGAAACGACGTGTGAGCCAGGGGAACAAGATGCCAAAGTCGGATTGGTTGAAATGTTGGCTGCGGAGAGGGTAGAACATGTGCGGTCCTAGGGTGCGTTGGTGTGTTGTCGCGGCTTCTACTTTGTCGGCCATGTGTGACGGAGAACTTGACTTTTTGCGTGAGGGGACGGGTCGGGGTGAGGGCGAACGTTCGGACGCGTAACCCGAATCTTGCGCAGAGGAGGGCGAGTCGTCTCGTAAGCGAGCCCAGTTGGGTAGGAGCTTGCCTTTCTCGCGGGAAAGTTGAGGTACTAATGAAGGTCTCCGGGAAGTCATGGGTGCTGCGATGATGTGGCGTGTGACATCGCGGTTCGCTGTCCAGCGGTGGAAGGATTCGGAAAGGACTGATAGGACGTTATCACCCTTCGGCCCGCCGTGACTGTAGCTCGGCAGCGGTCGCTCGTAAAGCCAGGTCTGCTCCGGTGATCGGAAAGGAAGACACCACATATCTAGCAGCAGTGCAGGAGACTCCGGCATGACCTGCTGCACAATCGCTGCATCCGAGTCCGGCACCAGAAGCGGCTTCGTGACTTCCGCCGGTTTCTCCTGATAGTAGTGCACGCTCTTCAACAGTTGCACAATCGTCGCTGCGCCGAATGAGTGTCCAGCCCAGCTGACCTTGCCCGGCCGGTGAATGTCCAACACACCCTCAAAGCGCTTCAGCACCTCGCTCCTCACGCCGCTTGAAGAGCTCGTGTTGTCGTCCAGGTTCTCCAGCGTCTCCCCAGCATCGATCTTCATCAGCGCCTCAAATGCCACGCTGACCTCCCACAATCGTATCCGCAATTGTCTGTCGCGTCCCTCGTACGCCTCTGGCCCAGGCTCATGCGTAATCTTCACCGGACTTATAGACCTCGCAGGTGCCGCTGCAGTAGCTCGCACATGCTGCATCGGACTGCTCCCATCCCTATGATCTAGCGCGATCACGACCATCCCATGCGATGCCAGATCGCCGCAGATATAGCTGTACGTGTTTCTGCTGCCTGCCAACCCGTGGCTAAAGACTGTGACTGGCCATCGGCCGGTACTGGTAGGCGGAGTCAAGATCTCGGCGTTCCGGTGCGCGGGGAGCTTGATCCAGTAGAGGTGCTGCGGAAGTAGCGATATCGCGCTTGCCATGCGGTCTTTCGCTCCGAGAAACCGTGCAAAAGCGCTTATGGTCTCTTTTTGCGGTTTCGCCACCCATCGCACCGGTCTCGATCTCTCGTGCGTCCCTGGTCGCTCGCAAGGGTAGAAGATCCGGAACGCGACGGTTTCTACTGCATCTTCGGGTGCTTCGCTCGGGGACGGGAGGTCGGAGATGGGGATCTCGACGTCTACTGTGCCGACGGCGTAGGAGCCGTGATAGTCAGGGAAGGAATTGACGGGATTTAGGGAGCTGAGGGAGGAGCTGAGAGAGGAAAATAGGGATGCCATCGCTGGAGGCTACGGGAGGGTAGTGCCAATCGGTTCGCCGTCGCCTTCGCCGCCGCCGCCGTCGCCGCTTGGAAAAAGCTGCAAAAATCCACAATGTATTGCTGGTGGATGCTGAGCTAACACAGCTTCTCTGAACGATGCTATGAGCTGCCAGCAATCGCGTGCCAACGTACGGACAAGGAGAAAGTGACTTGCGAAAAAGAAGGTGATTGGAAAGGAGATGCGAAAAGAGGAAATACTGCACGCGATCACATTTGTGGCGCACCAATGCGCAATCGCGCAGATGGCCGGCACTAAAACTGGTAGAATTCTGCCATGCGAGCGGCAGATCTCCCGATCCGAGGAGGCTGACGTCAAAGTTGGAGGCTTGACTACGACATACGCCAACATATCGGATGTCCGTGGAAACATCATGTGAGTATCGTTGAGATACACATGGCTGTTGGATCGAATCAGGAAGAGCATGCGAACCAAATGCGATGGATCCGAGAGCCTGGAGGTCCCTCCCTTCCCCAGAAGTCTGGATGCGCCTGGGCTACTCTAAGTCCACCTACAACAGTGAGTATGCTCATGCAGCGTCGAGAAGAGAGAGCAGACCAAGCACTACACCCTGTTCGCTGAACTTGAGGCTTCTCATAGAGACGGTAGTCCAGTGCTTTACTGCTGCAGGTGCACTTACTATAGCATAGTAACAACCGGACTTTCGGTGAAGCGGAGGTAGATGTACAACACTCTACGTGGTATACTCCTTCTGCAACAACCTCGCAATAGTCGACAATTGAATGTTACTCGTGCCTTCATAGATCTGGCCAATCTTCGAATCCCTCCAGTACTTTTCCGCCAGACCCTCTCGTACGAACCCCATACCGCCCATCCACTCGATGGCTTGCCCACTGACCTTACCCGCCACTTGACTTGCGTACAGCTTTGCCATTGCAGCGTCCTTCACGAAGTCCTCGCCAGCTTCCTTCTTCCGTGCGGCGTTATAGACGAGTGCCCGCGCGGCGCAGATCTCGGTGTAAGCCTGCGCGAGCTGAAACTGCATGCCCTGGAATTCGCCGACGAGACTGCCAAATTGCTTGCGGTCGTTCCAGACGTACTTTGCCGCGTTGCTGAAAGCTCCGAGTGCGAGGCCAGTCATTTGGGCGGCGATGCCAATGCGGCCCTCGTTCAGCAGGCCAATGGCGTATTTGTAGCCGTGACCTTCCTCGCCCAGGAGATTGCCATGCGGTACGTCGACATCATCGAAGTTCAGCACGCATGTCGATGAAGCCTTGATGCCCAGCTTCTTCTCCTTTTTCGCAATCGTCAAACCCTTCGTATCCTTGTCCATAACAAACGCCGTGATCCCCTTATACCCCTTCTCCGGCGCCAGATTCGCAAACACGATAAAGAACCCCGCTTCCATACTGTTTGTAATCCACATCTTACTCCCATTGATCCTGTATCCATCTGCCGTCTTCTCCGCCCTCGTCTTCAACGCGAATGCATCTGACCCGGACGCCGGCTCGCTCAAACAAAAGCTGCCCACAGTGTTGGTTGCCAGTTTCGGCAACCACTTCTTCCGGCTCTCCTCAGTCCCATACTTCAACACCGCGGTATTGACAAGCGTATTATGCACATCCACCATAACACTCACACTCGGGTCGACCTTCGCCAACTCCTCAATTCCCACGATCGCAGCGGTGAAATTCATCCCCGCACCGCCGTACTTCTCCGGAATCTCAATCCCCATGAGCCCTTGTTCGAAGGCTTTCTCGATGATGGCCGGGTCCATCTTCTCGGCTTCGTCCATTTCGCGGACTTTCGGGAGGATGTCTTCGTTGGCGAATTTGGAGACGGAGTCGGCCATCGCTTGCTCGAGGTCGCTGAAGTGCGTTATGGGGGTTGGGAGCATGGTGGAGAGGTCGTAGGGGGCGCCTTCGGTTGTGATGTTGTCGGTGTCGTAGCGGAGGGTGGGGGAGGTAGAGAGGCATCGTGTGCTGGGGGAATGTCAGAAGAGAGACATGAGTAGTCTGGTAGAATATGTGGCGCGTACTTTGCTATCCTCTTAGGCACTGCTGTGCGACTTGCTGGGACGCGAACTGTGGATGAGGCGGCTGCCCTCGCAAGAGGCCGGACGGTGCGCACGAATGAAGCCATGACGGCTTAGGGAAAGAGGCGACGAAGAGTAGGAAATGAAGATTGCGTGTCTGATTACCAAAGAAAAATGCGCTGTGTTCGTCTCGCGACCAACAAGACTTCTATGCACAATGCCGTCGTCAACATGTGAAAGATCACTCCGGCTGCACGAGGCTCAAGCTACAGCCGAGGTCAGATCGGTCTTTCCGGCCCGCCGTTTCCGGTCAAACTTTATGAAGCTTGGCATCAATGTCGGCGATGTTTTGAACGAAGTTATGAAACCGTCGTCGCTCCAGACAGGAACTCGGAGGTACTCTTCTCCGAATAATAGCGAGCAAATGGTTCTTGCATACGAAGCATGTAGTACCTGTGTCCGGCAGCAATGCTGCAAGCCATCTTCTACGCCCGGTTCCACCCCGAACGCGGACCAGAGCTCTTTTCGCAATGGCCACCCGATAGTTCCCTTTTCGAGGGAAGCACTGGTTCGCCATCTGGACTGCTAGACTTCTCCGATTTGTCGACGTTCCTGGTGCCACCACAGGATCTCGCGAACAGGGCATTGTCCGCATGTGGTGGTGGGTACCGCATTCTGGGCTTTCCTGTTAGCCTGGAGGGTTCGCACTACCCACGTAACAGGTTCGCGTTCAATGTGTGTCTGATCTTGGAGGAGAATCTCGATCTAGCATGGGTTAAGTCGTGGCAAGCCATCGTAGCCAAGCTCGCGAGATTCATGCGCGATCTCGAGGCCAATGGCAGCACCAAAGGCATGCTCAGCAGAGAGGAAAGCATTCGAGATGCCGGAGGAGAGGAGACCGGTGTCGTCTCGAAAGTGCTCAAAGCTGTCTTCGAAGATCTGACCGAGTACGGACAGTGCTGCTTGCGGGTGTCGAAGTCGCAAGTGTTGAATCTTCGATTGACTGCCCCGAGTACTGATCCCGCCTCAACGCCGAAGGTACGCGACTGGGACGTTCCGCTGATGATTCGCTCTCTGTCATCGTCTGGCCAAGAGACGTTGGATTTGGTACTTGCTCAGATCGCACCACATATCAATGGCGTGTCGCATGTGAAGAAGATTGCTCGGCTAGCTGACGTCCACGTCCCACTTGCTCGAAAGGCAATACGTGCACTTGTCCGCAGCGGTGATGCGATTCTACTTGACATTTTCCACTTTCAGGCTGTGTATCAGCTTACTCCTGACTTCGCATGGTTCGTGAACGACGCCGACATGGTTGACGAATGCAGGAATTACATTACGATCGATCCGGCAGACAACATTCTTGCACCATCCTGGGATGCTGACACGAAATCTCGCGCAAGTAGGATGGAAACATCATCGAGGACTACAGTCATTGAGCTGTACAGTGCTGTTGACGGTGCAATCTCCGTCGCAGAGTTTTGCACCGCACAAGAAGCGCGACTGTACAACATAGATGTGCGAAGACTTTTCACGTTCGGTGTCATCAAGGGCTTCATTCGACGCAGACACAAGCATGCCATGAGCTCGCCCGTAGCCAACGCTCCGAACCGAACACTGAATGCTGCTCGCTGGAAGCCAGAGTCAGATCCTGATAAGGCTTGGCGCGATGCAGCTTTCTCGTCGGGTTGGGCTACTCCCCCTGTGCACAGCCCGACGATGACAAAAGACCCATTGCCATCCGATAAGCAACTCAGGGACGATCTGGATGCGGAGCTGGCCAAGTACTTGAATGGGCAGCACTGCAGCGATCAGATTTGTGTCGAGCTGGGTATGACTGAAAAGGCGATACTGGCCCGACTGTCTTCGGGAGCATTTGGTGACGTTGCAGTGCTCTTGCGATGACAATCACTTTGTCACACTTGGACAAAGCTGTCGTGTAGATCCACGGCATGTTCCATTGGCATGCTTGTCTTTATCAGAAAGCCGTAACCAATATGAAGCCGGATGCGGGTGTGCAGGATACGCAGATCTTACACAAAGAGATCCCCGACATGATGTCTCCTGCTCGACCACCGACAATCTTTGCGAGTGCCGAGTAGGAGACTTCATCGGCTGAACAGCATACCGCCCACCATGACAGACAAAGTCGTCGTCACCGAAGGACGGTTCACCGACGTATCGCACCGCCTAATCGGCAAAGGCGGCGAAGGCGAAGCCCATCTAGCCATTCGCTACAATCACCAAACTCAACAGATCGTCGACCGCTTCGTCTCGAAGAACTCACAAACATGGCTGATCGATATCCGCGACCCATGGTGGGTACAGGACGACGGCGGAGTTTACCTGCCTATGGAGATCATGGCAATGAAGACACTGGCATCGACCAAATCACCGAAGTGCAAGCATATTGTTGGCGTCCGGGGCTGGCACTCGGCTATTCAGCAAGGCTTGTACAGGATACACACAGAATACTGTCCCTATGGTAACCTGTCTCAAGTCGTCAAGCTGTTCGCAGACCTGACGGAGAACATCCATGAGAACGGGGTAGCGGAAGATGAGAATGAAATTGCCCATATACCTGAACCGGCGTTGTGGTACATCCTCGAAGCGATGTGCGATGCTGGGCTTACCATGGAATTTGGGGCTTGTAATGGTGCACGAGATCCTGATTGGGAGAAGATACTGCATAGAGACATCAAGCCTGTGAGTTGATAGGTCCCTCCCGATAACATCGAGATATACTAATAGCCCCGTAGAAAAGCATATTCCTTGGCGAACCAAACGAGAGCTATCCCCATTACCCAACGCCCAAGCTTGGTAAGTCCATTCCTCTCGTAAAGCAGTAAGACTTGACTATGCAGCTGACCAGACATTCACTGCAGGCGATTTCGGACTAGCTATCTTTGAGACCGACGCAGATCACCAGGACTTCTATGCTGAGGGAAGCGAAGGATACTGCTCACCTGAGCAGACAGTGCACAGTCCAATCGGCGATGAAGACAGCAGCGAAGACGGGTCCGAGTATGGTTCAGATCTTAAACGCCGCCAAGCCGAGCTCGACAGTAAGGACAACGACACGAAGATTAAGGACAACGACGACACGAAGATCAAGGACAACGACGACATGAAGATGAAGGACGACGAAGACGACACAATGGAGACGGACAGTAACGCCAGTGATGACAGCTGGATCCCAATCGGCGAAGCCCCAGATAGCGGTGTGCCGATCTTCCTCAACGCAAAGGGCACGCTCAAACGACCGAAGCTGACGATGGCGACCAACGTCTTCAACGTTGGTATCTGCATCATGAACATGATGAATCAGCACAGCAATGCCACCGCGATATTGGACTGGGAATCTGCGTTGAACGACGGTACACCGCCCTTCAGCGATGCGGCGATCGCGAAGTACAGCAGGGTGCTCATGAGAACTGTAAGGGCCTGCGTGCGGTATCGGCCCAGCGACCGATGCACCTTCACTGATCTCAAGGCACGTATAAATCGACACACTGCTGGACCGACTCGGCTTGGGTTCGTAAACCAGCCATACGAGTGGAATTATGATCGTGCGGAGAGTATGAGGCGCAATGGAGCGCCGATGAACGTCGCGACCCTGCATGATATCGGGAGTTTCTATGATCCGTATTCCATCGGGGCTCAGTTCGATCCGGAGGTTTTCGAGTCGGAGGAAGGGTTGTTTGGGGCTCAGTAGGCACTGCTATTGTACTGCCATCATCCAGACTTTTACCTCCGCACCTCTCAAGAGCTGGAGATCTCAGCGGCGATCATTTCTTACTCGTGGAGCCTTCCAACACACCACAACAACAACAACGGCCTCAATTGCGAGGATATGGAGACCTAGCGGCAGGTGCAAGTGTATCAACCGTGGGAGCTTCAGGCTCTCCACGGTGCCACGATGACAAGATTGACACTCGCAGCGCTTTCAATAGCAGCATAGGGACCTCCCAATGCTTATGAGAGCGGGGGAGCTGAGCACAGTCGACCTCACAAGGCATTGTCATTGAAATCGTCTGTCCATACAATGTCCGATTCACGGCTCCTGGCAATGAGTCGTAGCCGGGGACAAAGGCTTGCTGGTTGCTGTACCGGATGCGGCCATATGAAGTTCTCGACTCCGAACAAAGAGTTCTGATGCTGTACTGAGTCTGACCTCCAAGCATCGCATGCGCGAATACGACTTGATCTACAGATTACATCGGCCCCTTTAACACGGCTGCCCACCATGTCGATACCGTCCGAGGACTGGATCAAGCGCAAGCAACGCTACGACTTGCGGGACATCCAAGGCTACGCTCATATCATGACCGGTGGCCAAGGCGTCGTTAGCCTCTTCATGATCGTCGACGAGCACGGCGCGATCAAAGATCGCGCGGTCATGAAAGACAGCTACCTAGACCAAGCGCACTGGGACTGCCTCGAGATAGTCGGCGGCGTGCCCATCGAGATTGAAGTGAGCTATCTCCTTCAAAGTCCAAAGACGGTCAAGATCCACAGCCACGCTATTTTTGACGAGCTCAGGATGTACAGGATGCACCTTGAGTACGCTCCTTCGGGTGACCTTTTCGACTTGGTAGGGCGTTACGTCAATCTCGGTCGCCGCCTCCCCGAGCCCTTCATCTGGTACGTCGCGAGAAGCATGACCGAAGTCGGCATCCTCATGCAGCAAGGCGACGTCGAAGAGCCCGTCAGTCCTTGGCGCACTCTGATTCACAGGGACATAAAGCTGGAAAACATGGTTCTCGGCCCTCCTTTACTAAGTGAATTTCCCTCCTACCCAACGCCCAAAATGATGGACTTTGGGCACACGATGCAGCATTACGCCGGGAATCCAACGCCGCAGCGGGATCAGTGCATGGGCGGGACGCCCTGCTATAACGCTCCGGAACGATCGGGGGACAATCCTGGGCCCATGACCCCAGCCTCAGACGTCTACTCCGTGGGCTGCACGCTGTACGCCATGATAAACGGCACGGGCGGCGAGCCCATCCACTACGACACGAACGGTAATCCGATGTTCTTCGCCAGCGACGATGGCTCGAAGTACACAATTCACCTTCAACAGGTGGTGCTATGCTGCATGCGGAATGACTACACGCAGCGGCCTACGTTCCAACAAATGAGGGATCATATGCGTCATTTGTTCGATAATCCGAGCGAGGAGCTTGAGGTGCAGCGTGTGACGGCGCTGTCGACGAGGACTGTGCAGCAGGCGGATCGCTGGATTCCCACGTCGCTTGAGAATCGATATGAGCTGGACTATCAGCCGGATGACAAGTATAGGATTGGAAGTGCGTGCAATTTCATTGACCCTGTCGAAGCCTGAAGGCCACGACGGCTTGCTGAGACCAGCTCTGACGTCGAGTTCCTGCCCTCAAATCTGAGTAGACTCCTAGTGGCTGGCATGTCCAGGGTAGGAAGGTATCCGAACATACTATGCTCGTCAGAGACGGAAGCAAGTCGTCGGCAGCGAGGCCAAGTTGACTCGGTATGCACTCCTCGTCGTCAATCGAGCTGGCGATCTTTAAGATACAGTGCGATGCACGGGGGCCCAAGGCTGGCTCCCTTTCAAAGTTCTTAAACGTCAGGAGTTGAGTGCGAGGACACAAGCTCTGCTCGTGCAACAGTGCAGATCTGAACGGATGCATCTCTCCTCCGAGCACTGATCCGTCGCACCGTAATAACGGATGGTCTGGCGAGCCATCATCGAGAAGCATTGCGAGATACGCAGCACTAGGGAGATGCATTCTACCATCGACGTCGGAACCCGATCTGGCACTCGCGGTTAATGGCATTGGGTTTTGCAGACTATTGTAAGAGCGGAGGTAGCATTTACTCCGCGTTGTGCTTCGCATTCACTTTACAATGCGATTCTTTTGTGTCGACATGCAGAACAAAGAGCAGCTTCGTGGCATAGCACCCCGTTTCAATGATGCACCGGATGCGGCCAGTTCTCGGCGACAACCTAAGGCCTAAAGAAAGAAGCTGTCTACGATACTGACCTGGAATCCGAGTATCAGTCCACGACCAGGGCCAGTGTCGCAGAGCAAGTCAAACTATCCGGCAAGCTCAATCACCATGCCGCCCATAGAAGAAGTCAAGCGCAGACAGCGCAGAGACCTTCACGAGTACCAAGGCTACGACTACCTCGATGCTGGAGGCCAAGGAATAGTCAGTGTCTACACGAAGACCGATGAACACGGCAAGATCCTGAGCCGTGTTGCGGCCAAAGACATCTACCTAGATTAGCGTCAATGGAATCACATGGAGTGGGTTGACGGGCTCCCTGCCGACATTGGTGCCATGTACCGCTTGCAGGACCAGACGACATCCGTCAAGCCGCTACGCATAGAAGGGCACTGTGTCTTCCCAGAGCTGAGGATTTCTAGAATGCTCCTTGAATTGCTCGTAGGTCTTCTGTATTAAGCGAAAGTAACGTAGTAGTATACTGACTTCCGATGTCAGCACACGCGGATCTATGGGACACTCTAAGACGATACAGAGCCGCTGAGGTACGAGTACCGGAACCCTTCCTCTGGTACGTCCTCAAGAGCATGGTCGAGACGGGCATCTTAGTGGGCCAGGGCGATCTCCTAACGCCTAAGACACCCTAGCGTACCCTCGTCCATAAGGACATCAAGCTCGACAACGTTGTCTTGGCACCGCCACTGGATGGCGAATTTCCTTCCTACCCGACCCCGAAACTCATGGACTTCGGCCACGTAGGCGAGATCTACGCTGGCAATCCAAGATCCATGGCAGATCAATGCTGGGGCGGTACGAGAGGATGGAAGGCGCCTGAAAGATTGCCGGACGCCAATCCGCCCGGCCCAATGACGCAAGCCAGCGACGTCTACTCCGTCGGCCCAACAGTCTACCACCTCATGAACCTCTCCCGCGGCGGCGCTCCCCGTCTAGATCCGGACGGAATCCCGACCTTCGCTGAGCAAGACGCAGGATTCGGTTTCTCCCCGACCCTCAAGGAGGTGGTGAGGTGCATGGTGCAAACCAATCACGCCGCGCGGCCAACTTTCGAGTACTTGCACAAATTCATTGCGGAGCTTTTCGCGACGCCGGCGGATCAGCCCGAGGCAATGAGGATCAAGGCGCTGGCTACGGTGAGGCTGGAGGATGCGGAGAGGTGGATTCCGGATTCGGAGTTGTGGCGGTATGAGTTAGATTATAGGCAGGATATGAGGTACAGGTTAGATACGGTGTGTCGGTTTCTAGAGCCTGATCAGCCCGAGGAGGAGCCCGGAGAGGTACCTGTCAAAGGCGAGAAGGCACAGGTGGCTGGTAAAGGTCCGGTGAGGAAGGCGGCATCGGTGTGATGGAATGCCGGGCACGATCGCAGTGATGGGCTTTACGCTACTGGTGTCGTGATGAATCAGTGGTGCGCAGTGTCACACCAAGTAATCCAAGCTGCCGAACACCGCAAAACCTACATAGACTTTCCGCTTCAGGTTCATTGCCTAGCCGCAATGATCTCACATGGCGCAGATACCACTGGATCCCGTCACCCATTACAGCCCTCCAGATCCCCAGCGCGACACACATGATGCTACAGTGGAAGTGGTTCAACGGAAAATGGGGGAAAGGGGTGTTGTGTAGGTAGCTGGGAACGATGACGGGTAATCAGTCCGCGGACGAAGGTGAAACCACCGCGTCTGAAGCCCAGAGTCAAGAGGCAGCTCAGTGAAATCGGTCAGGCTACCAATTGACCAGACGCTTCTCTTCCTCCCCGGCTGTAATATTGAAGTCACTCAAGGCTGTATTCGTTCTGCGTGAAGTCGAGGGCGGTTCAATCGATATTC
>JAVRRP010000295.1:0-21339 GCA_036872775.1 Oleoguttula sp. CCFEE 5521 | reverse complement strand
AAAGAGAACCCTAGATCGATCCAATAAGACTGCTATCGTGTCAGCGAGCGGTGTCAATCCCAGAGGCTTTGCAACCCACCAGCATCACGCCAAACACGATGAGACTGCCTTCTATCATGACCATCTGACCCCGACGATGCGACTTCGACGTCTCGCTTTGCCAAGTGGGAACGGTGCTAGTGTTCATGCCTGCCGAACGTCAACATGCCATTGAAGCAGCGAACCTCATACCTCGAGACTCACCATTACCAAAGCCCGTGATCAACCGTGCAACAATCAATTGAGGAAGCGAGAAGGACGAGGCCTGGATTGTTGCGCCAACAACCATGATCTTGAAACCCGCATTAGCAACAGTAATGTCTGCAGCATCTCAGCAAAGCATACCGAGCTACCGATGAAGATCGTCTTCTTTCTCCCAAGCAGGTTTCCGAGCCATATCGTCGCCACAGCGCCGAAGAAGCAGCCAAGCGTGTAGCCTCCGACTGTGATACCTTGGACGTTCGATGCAGTGCCTTGCTCGGCCTTGGGTTTGCTGTATATATCGATCTCTGGGAAGTAGTGGAGGAAGGAGGGTAGTGTCAGGAGCCCGCCTAGGACGCCTTGATCGTAGCCAAAAAGCGCAAAGTCGGTGCCTGCAATAACTGCGATAGCGATGTTAAGGCGCGTGCCCGTCAGGCCATAGAACCTTTTGCCCATAACTGCGGTCGTGTGTTGTTGTTCCAGGAGAATGGCTTGAACAATCGTGAAGTCGTCAAGTTCCAAGCACGCTCGCACAGCGAATCACCGTCGCAAGTGTCGAATTAAGCAATCGAAAGAATGATCAAGAGACATAAGAGCGGACATTGTCAAGAATTAGGCCTACCATGAAGTCACTACCGCATCGCTCGTAGCATTGACAGATGATGTAGTCTAACGTCCGGCTTGCCCTTCTCAGCATCGCGAGGCGCCACTGACACGCTCCCGACCACCATCCGTAGGTGAGACTCTGCGGCTGGCGCGTGGTCCTGTGGACATAGAGTTGCGGGGTGTGGAGATGCAAATTGGACGGTGTAGTGGGTGTGGAGGAAAACTGCGGTTGAATGGCTGCATTTGCGGTACTTTGTCGGTCCGCTGAGATGTGGATGTCAATGAGAGTGCCGCCCTAAGCGTGAAATGATCGGGCAGGTTACGCGTGTCGTCGCAATACCGTATCAAGGATCGCGGAGGTAGACTGCGGCGTTCGAAGGCAGCTCCAGCCGCCGCGGCTAGATCTTGACAGTGATTGGCATTGGGGGGATGCGGGTTGCGGAGTGCATCAGAGGCTTGGCGACGAGGGAGTGAAGCTTCAAGCAAGGGACTTGACCAGTGCGAAGTCACTCTACCACTGCACGCTCTTGCTTCATCGACAGTCCGAGCGCGTCTGTGGTATCGTGAGGGCATCTACCAGAGGGGTTCTGGTGCGCAAAGTCGGTGAGAGAGAGAGTCGAATCGTGACCATATTTACCCAGAACTCGGCACTCTCGCCTTGTCCACAGGTCTGACTTGTGGAGCCGCGGAGGTACTCCCGTGACATCGACAGCTCCAGGCGTGAACATTCAGAGCATCATTTCCTGCTGGCCACCCTTCGCTTCTGGTACAAGATCCTCGATGAGGCGCCTCCGAATCCACTCCCGAGGACTCTTCCGTTATCGCTTTTGGACGCAAAAGATGGCTTCATTCACCTCTCTGTCGCCAGCCAAATTCCTATTACAGCCGGAAAGTTCTTCAGTACCAGCAGCAGTCTCTGGGTCCTGAAGATCCAGCGCGAGAAGCTCGTTGGACGTTTCGAGTATCCTCCGCCGTACGGCGAAGTATGTCCTCATCTACACGATAGCGCGGAGGGTCTCGGCGGCAACAACGTCGTGGACGTGATTGAGATGCGGAGGGCTGCGATTCAGGAGTGGAAGGATGTGCCGGCAATGGCTGAGCTGGAGGATTGACCTCCAATCGCGTCCGAATATCGGAGTAACGCCGACTACTTGCCTTATTACTCTACTCTCGCTGGACTGAGGTGCCCCGTTTGGCGGTCATTGCAGCGTCGAAGACAGTCCGCCTTCGTGGTGACAACGACGACTTCCCTGACAGACTCTGCTACGGGAGCGTAGAAGCTGTCAGATCGTGCAATATGGATGAGCAAAAGCGAATGCGGCGCGAAACCTCGTCACAAAAGGCTGCCATCCGCATACAGCGCCGTGGGTGTTTGGCCTCTGCTTTTAGCAATAGACGTATGCGACTTGGGCACTACCCTTGAGACTTAGCTTTTCGAAGTCGTAGTAAATCAAGCGGTCACTCCCATGGTTCAGTTGACACGGCATGACTTATAATCCTGATCTTGGGAGAAGTCGAGGTGGACAGGTGATCTGCACTCCTCACAATTTACTATATCACGATATTACAGGGATGAGAATGTTGGGATTGATTGAGACATTGCTGAAGGTATCTCGTGTGCGACGAAAGGGCTGTGCACTTTAACACCACTGGACACCATGGCCTGTAGCGGCATCCTGCATGAATCTGATGCAAGGGCGGCAGATCTCAGCTCAGCAGCGGTGCGAACAGTCCAACATTCATGATCTTCGCTCATAAAGTGCGGACCGAAGCCTGATCATCTCCTTTTTGCCCAGCAGAATCATGCCCTCACGTCCCGCTCTTCCTCCTCTTCGTCACCTTCTCAACATCCCCCCCTTCACTCCATCTGGCCCTGCCCTGGCTGGGCGTCCGCGATTCTTCTTGCCCGGCTCAGCGTTGATCCCGTTTGGCTTGACGAGGGCGACATTCCTCTTGCTCTTTCCCTCAGCCTTCATCTCCGTCCCCAACTCCTCCGCAACGGCACCCGAAAATCTGGCCGACCGCCTCTGCGTCTTTACCTTCGGTTCGTCAGCCACAGCCAACTTCTTGAGCCTACCAGACACCGCGGACTGCGGTGCTTGGACTTCTGGACGAAAGTAGGTGTCAATACCAGGCAGCATCTGCTCCAGCTCTCCAGCCGGTGTCGCTGTCGCACCTGTCTCGGCTGCGAACACATGTGCAGCGCCGGACTCCGAAGGCAACTGCGACGTGACCTTCTTGGGACGGCTCTGGGACCCGAGTGCCGGCTTAGGTAATTGCTTCGCCGCTGGCTGTCTCTTGGACGTTGTCTTGCCGGTCAATGCTCTCAGCTCGTTGGCCATGGTAGATCTGCGAGAGATCACAGGCTTTGAGTCTTTTGCCTGGCCCTTCGACTTTGGTGGTGTGGACTTCTGAGCCTGGGCGGGTAGCTTCGGATCTGCGCTGACGATCCCGAGCTCGAGCTCGTGGTGCCCTTCACCGCTAGCAATAATGTCGGATCGGTTGTCTCCCACAGCAATCTCTGCCATCGATGACGGTGCTGCACTGTCGGTCTGCTTGCTACGCTTGCTTGGCTTCTGACCGGTGGAAACAGCCAGCTTCCTCTTCTTTCCCTTCAATTCGCTGTCTCCATGGCCCTCATTGACTTCCGCTACCTTTGGCACGTCTTCGAAATCTTCCGTGGCCATGTGCTCATCGCCATCAACTGACTCAGCACCGCGCTGCCTCCCATACGTGAAAGGCACAGGCGAAGACTCAGGCGTATCACCCTCTCTCTGCTCCTCATACATCGCCGCACGAAGCGCCGCAGCTCCTGGTGTGCTCCGCGTGCGTCTGCCTGAGTTGTGCGGCAGAGTAGTATGAGGAGTACGTGGCGGCTGTCCAGTGGTTACGCGTGGAAGCATCGTTCTTGGTGGCGTATGCTCGCTCAGGTCTGTGTTCATCACGATATCACCCGTAGTCGGGTTGCGATGAGCAGCTCTTAGCGTCAGAAGTGCGGAGATGGTCGCTTCCTCCGCGTCGCTCAGTCTGGCAGAGGCGATCTGAGATGTGGCAGGGTCGTCACCACCTGCCATGTCGATTGACATTGCATCTCCAGATCCTGCAATGGGGGAGCGATACTCTGCATCGACAGTTGACTGCTTGTTGGGGCCGATGTCGTTGTGGATATCAAGTCGTGAGGTCGTCTTCGCGTGCGATAAGGATTCCACGCTCAGCTCAGACTCCTGGAATGCTACCGCTATTGCCGCCGCCTCTCCAGGCGAATTTAAGGTCGCCTGACCATCGACAAGACCATCAAGACTGGGTGCGCTTACCTTCACGATCGCCTTTGGCAACGGTTGCGCTGGTTCTGCCACTGCTTCCTCGCGCGCGAACCATGCGTCGATGTTCCGCAGACCATAGGCGTGAGCCTCTGCTGAACCGAGTGTGTCAACGCTAAGCGCGACTTCCAGATCCCTATCCGTGATCGAGTGCATGTTGAATGCCATGATGGATAGAGCGTGTTGTGTAGATATCGTCAAGCGGTGTCTTGTTCTTAAGAAACCCTGAAGGTGAAAATGTGGCGTGGTGAGGGTGTGAGGTAGTGCAAACAGTGACAACATCGGCGTGATATCACGTGATGGGCGGCGAAGGTGTCGAACGTGCCTGCCTCAAGTATTCTTCTCTCCTCGGGGTTGCGCTGACGCACATTTCAAGCAGGTCATCATGGAGATGCAGCAGTGCCATACATATGAAAGACTTTGAAACTCTGAAGATGACTATACCGTTGCGCCCTGCTCGCAGCACTCGTATCTACGAGCAATAGGCCTCAGTGGGACCCCTGGAGGATTCAAGGAAGTGTATAATCCGTGTGCTCATGTTCAGCCATCGAAGCTTGTCTCCACAGACCGCCTTATCGTAGTCCGCCCCAGCGCCAACGCCAATCGATCTATCTTGTATCGTGCCCCAGGTATGCGCCTTAAAAGATGTTTGCCCAGCCAATTAGACAGTCTTCTCCCGCTGTCGTCAGAAAGGTATCGCATTACTGACAGCTCCCGAAGTATCCGCCGGGTACCCTAGCATCTTCTTTCCCGTTTCGGTTGCGCAGCACCCGCAGAGCAGCGAGGCTGGCCAGCATATGATCTAGGTTCCATCAGCTTGTAGTCTGTGTGTCTTAGCAGAACTCCATCATACAGCGAGCAGGACGGCAATTAGGAAACCGAGTGTAGGTCCGACAACCTTCAGATGGCATGGATTCTGATCTGAGCAAATCATCCCGTCAGTGTTCGCATCGTCGAGGCGCCGCAAGATCGAGCCCACCTGTGCCGCACTGGATGCACACGACTGGAAGAGGGAGGCAGTCCATGTGACCTGACTTCGTGTTCGCTCGCAAACGAGGGTCTCTAGCACAGTCTGATCCTTTAGAGGACAAGATAGATATAATTAATGCCCTGAAGCTGACGTGCGAAAATGTTGATAACAATATTCTATTGCATCGGAAAGTGATGTAGATGAATTGGAATGTACACAACCTGGAGACAGCCAATGCAGGATCAACCTTATGGATATCGGAACCCGT
The DNA here is from genome assembly GCA_036872775.1 of Oleoguttula sp. CCFEE 5521. Lineage (NCBI taxonomy): Eukaryota > Fungi > Ascomycota > Dothideomycetes > Mycosphaerellales > Teratosphaeriaceae > Oleoguttula > Oleoguttula sp. CCFEE 5521. Next base: position 15,935 of record JAVRRP010000295.1, on the reverse strand, counting down.
GAATGCGGTTGCTGCGGTGCAAAAGACCTGAGTTGAAGCTCCAAGTGACGTTTGGTAGTGGAGCTGACCATCTAAAGTGAGAATCACTCTGGTGTAGAACGAGCCATGTGAGATTAGAATGACGCGTTGACATTCTACACAGCACGTAAGCTTATAGTGAGAACTTGGCAAAACGAGGATGACCCAGTCTGGAGCATCCTTCACCTTTCATCTTTCCCACCACCCGCTATCGGGAAAGTCTGGTCAGGCTGAGACTCAAATTCTGCGTACGACACGAGGCGCCTCTGTCGACATGGTACCGCTCGAAAGTCATTACATGGACCACAAGCAATGGATGGTCCATGATGGTCTCGAATTCGCTGCATCACGAAGCACCATGATAGACAAAGTACGCGTGAGCCAGACACATGAATTGTATCTCACATTCAACTTGGAGCAAAAGTCTCAGTCTAAGTCAGAGTTGATTGCCGGCGCGTGGCGTGGACAGTCCACCAGAGCTGGCGCACCATTTCCAGGAGGGCAGAGCACAATGATGCTACTAGTATGGAACTGTAAGTAGATTGTCTCTTGTAACACGCGAGTTCAATTTCATGCACAGTCGCAGCCGCAATATCAGATGGGTTAATGTCAGCCGATGGCGAAGCCGATGGCGAGTGGGTGGGCTGCAGCTTGATTAGTGAACAATCCTCGGCAATGGGAAACCTTCTTTACGTCGCCAGCCAACTCCAGCTGGATCACAAACACGTCCACCCTTTGTATTACAAAGGTGCAGCACCAGCAATGCCGAGAACTACAAGGTCATCGCGTGGCTTTTGTCGTGACGCATCGCACGTACCGTTCAACCGTCATTACGGCCGCAGCATTTGTTATACATAACGGCCGCAGCACTTCTTGGACATACACGTAGAGGCTTGGCTCGCTCCTGAGACGGGAACTACATAAGTGTAGCTTGACGTCCAGCACTTCTGTTGCAAGTGGACATCAACAGCCATGGAGAAGTCAACTTTGATCCCAAGCGGCGATGCTGCACTCCCAGGACTAACTAAATCCAGCTCTATAGAAAGCGATGCAACCAAAGAGCTTCCAAACATCGAATTCGATGACGCAGCTAGCGACCATGATGAATCGCCCTCCGCAAAGAGGAATCTTCACGATCTCGAGAAGGGCGAGCTCAAAGGCGAAGAGCCAAAAGCTCAGCTGTCTGCAAGCGACTGGAGCAACCCAGACGACCGCGAGAACCCGCAGAACTGGTCCACAGGAAAGAAAGGTGAGTAATGGTGTCCTATTCAGCCCTTGAGACACTTACTGACCGTGTCTTAGCATATCACACGTTCTCAACGGCATTCTTGGGGTTCGCAGTCACCTGCGGCTCATCACTCATCACCCCAGCGACTCCAGAGATCGCACGCGAGTTCGGCGTCTCCCGGACTGCTGCTATACTCACTCTCTCCCTGTACACCCTAGGTCTGGCACTTGGTCCGATCCTCGCAGCGCCCATATCAGAGACCGCAGGCAGACTGGTCGTCTATAAGATCACGGCACCTTGCTTCATGCTTTTGATTGTGGGTGCAGGCTTCAGCAAGTCCTTCGGCAGTCTACTGGTCTGTCGCCTCCTGGCAGGTACATTGGGTGGACCAGTACTGGCAGTCGGCGCTGGCACAAACGCCGACATGTACTCAGCTCGTGACAGAGCAGTGGCTTCGGCCTTCTTTATCATGATGCCGTTTCTTGGACCATCGCTCGGGCCAGTCATAGGCGGCTTCGCTGCACAGTACAAAGGCTGGCGCTGGACGCAGTGGTGCACGATTTTCATCGGGGTGGCGGCAACAATACCTGTCTTCTTCATGTCCGAGACCTATCGGAAGGTCTTATTAAGGCGCCGTGCGAAGCGACTTGACCTGCCACCACCGCCGACGCCGCCGATGACGAAGCTTGGCATGATCAAAGTCTTGCTGACCATCACGTTACTTCGACCTATTCACATGCTGGTAACCGAGCCCATTGTGGCATTCTTCAGCATATACAATGCGTTCACCTTCTCCGTCCTGTTCGCTTTTTTCGCGGCCTACCCCTTCACCTTCCAAAGTGTCTATGGCTTTAACACATGGCAGTACGGATTGACCTTCCTCGGTATTGGACTTGGAGTGCTTTGTGCTGTTGTGACAGCAATCCTCGTCGACAAGACATACTACGCCAAACATCACCGCATAGCTATGAGTGAAGGTCGGGTCAATGTGGCGCCAGAGTATCGCTTATTGGCTGGTCAACTGGGGAGCTTGGGAATACCAGTAGGGTGAGTGTCGTGGTCGCCACTTCCCCACTCCTGATTGCCGTTGACACCTTCGCAGCTTGTTCTGGTTCGCTTGGTCCGCTCGGGCAGATGTGCATTGGATCTCGCCGGTACTCGCGGGCATTCCCTTGTGAGTCGACCACTTTGTCACTCTGCTCGTCGTCTGCTGACTGCTTCCAGTGCGTGGGGCAATCTCTGCATCTTCATCTCTGCGGCGACCTACCTCATCGACATCTACGGTCCCCTCAACGGCGCTTCTGCACTTGCAGCAAATGGCGTCGCCCGGTATAGCATGGGCGCCGTGTTCCCGCTGTTCACATTCCAGATGTACTCACGCTTGGGCGTGGCTTGGGCGACAAGCTTACTGGCGTTCATCAGCGTGGCGATGCTGCCGATTCCGTGGATCTTCTTCAAGTACGGGCCCAAGATAAGAGCGAAGAGCAAGTATGATGTGGTGAAGTTCTAGGATATACCGGCCGAGCAGGAGAAGGAATAACGGGACTCGGCCGTATCTGCCTCGTAGCTCACATAGCTTTCAGCCTTAGGTAACTTCACTTTAAAGCATACACGAAGCTACTCGCAAATGAGATTCGACTCTTCCATGATGTTAGCAATGTCCATATGTCGATTCCCAAGATCCTAAGACTTGTTCAGCGGGATGCGGGCTGGAAGTTGCTTATGGATAAATACTGCTGCCACGAGCTCGCGGAACGCACGTGAAACCTCATGCGCTGCGCAATCAGTCTACTCAAGAAACTATCTAGCACAGCGCCTCAGTAGAAGCTTGAACGCTGTGCTGTATGAAGAGACAGCTAGGCAGACTTCCGTTGGCGGATCGATGTTATATCCCATCGCTTGTCCTACGTCGAGAGAAGCCTCGCGGCGCATTCAACAGCGCCGTAAGAGATTTGCAAGCGTCCGAGAGAGTCGGATTGATGCGCGATGAAGATCTTGGTGCTTCACGGTACGGCTGACACTTCGGACTAGCTTCGCAGAGTGCAGCTTACGTTCATTGTGCACCCTGGTGGACACCATTTACCGACAGACCGACTGAGCCAGGATGCTATTGTCGACTTCATCATGGCTGCAAGATGGGAGCATAGCGCGACATAAGCCGCCTGATCGGAAGCAAGCCAATTCGACGGGCCATGCTGAACCTCCGCTACTGTAAGAGACCGAAAAGATCGATGGCAATGATTCCTTGACTCGCCACGCTGTCTCTCAGTCTTCGAGCACGTTTTCAAAGGTAGCGTGAGGATCCTCAGACATTTTGACAAGGGCGGAAGATCTATGATTAAACGCACAAAGAGCCCAGCAAAATGACAGACTGTAATTCTATTGCAGTGCCGCTCACGTTAACGCCGAGGGCGCCTTGGATGTCATTTTCGATCAGTACCGAATGAACAACACTCCCATCCCGGCTCCCCGGTAGAATGCTGTCTGTCAGTCACCAGATCACGCAGCTACCCCCCGAACACTTCCAAACGCCATGGTAAACCTTCCCGAGGTTCCGCTCGCACGGAATGCAGCAATTCACCTGCATTTACTCGTTCTGAATAGCTCCATTGACAGACGCCTCCATGCAGCGACGAGCGTGTCGCGTTCCTGCCGTTGAGCTGCGTGTGCGCCTCACTGTTGGAAGATGTTGGTGTCACGAGAGAGATGGAATGACCCCCTCATCATTCACACCTCATGCGTCCGGCAGAATCTGGATAGAGAGGACAGGTCTGAGGTCGTACAGAATACAGTGCGACAAGAGGAGGAACGATCCGACTGGCGGCGCGGTGCCGATACAGCGGACCGGGAATCCAGCGCAGTGGTTTGGCACGACGGTCGGAGATGTGCGGGCAGCGCAGCAGCACTGCATGGCCTGGTCGATTGCCTGGTCGCTGGGACGCAGGTTCTTGTGTGATGAAGCCCAAGCTCAAGAGTTTTCAATCTCGCGGTAGTTGAAGTGTCGTCAAAGCTGGGGAGGACTTGTATACCGACCATCTTGGCCTGCGAAGCGCAGATCTGGGCTGAGTGCAAATCTGGGCTGCGCGACGGACTACTGACGGGCGCAGACGCTACCCACAAGGTGCCTTGAGGCTGTATCGTAAAGTGCCAGGCAGGGTAGGGTCATCGGTAACCGCATTGTCGGGACGCCTATGCATGAAGATGATGGGCGCCTCCTCCAGGGACGAATGGGCATCGCAATCTATGGTCAGCTGTCAAGACCACTCAGCTGGACGCATCCCGGCTACGGTGACACGGTATATCGGAGCGGACGAGCATCGCTGGTAGGTGCTTCCAGGCTGTCGGGCTCATCGCGTGCTGCACGCCTTGTGTCACCCACCGGCTGTGGGGCATTCCAAGCGACCACAACTCCTCTGCGCGATCTCAGGTGGGGCAATTACTTTAGCACTCGTCCGTAGAGCGGTGTAAATTGCATGATGCGCGGAGTAGTGTCACCCGGCTGCGTAACCATCATTAGCCAAGAATAAGACGAGCCTCAAGTGCCGGTGACAGTCGAACTACGCGCCAACGAGCGTCATTGACACGCCGGTGGATTGGGTGACGCTGGTCGTCGGCTCTACCGGGAACGTCAAGCACAAGATTGTGGCGCCAAGCGCCCTGAGCGTGCCTGAGATTCATGCACTCCGCCTGTCGTCGCCCATAAGGGTAAGCGCGTGTTTCGACATACTGTATGGATTGCTGATCTACATGTGGCGCTTGCGTTTCGAGCACCGCGGCGCCGCACGGACGGCACTTCTGATCTGCAAGTGGATCGAAGTGACCTGGTATCACTAGAGAAGCCGATGTGACGGCAACGGGGCTGCGTCCTGAGGAATGCGCGAACTTACACCACTGTGACTGTTAACGCTGGCAGCATGGGGACCTGGACACTGTAGTTCACCCGTGATGTCACGAATTCTAGACGCAGGAGCAAGGAGCGAAGAAATGTCTCTGTAAAATGCCTGCAACGGTCGTCATGGTGCACGATGGCTTGCCAACACCTGCGTGAGCGCCATGCAGTTGTCTATACTCCTTGAGGAACCTCACCCAGTGTAGCCCACGTCGAGATGACGAGTCGGCCGTACCAAGCTTCGGATCTTTGCGCTGCGCCGATAGCCGGGTTCACCTGCGTGCGGGATGCAGGCCGGCACGATGTCAGTGCAAGGTTCCTGAACCTAATCCGAAAGTCAGGTCAAGAACGTTGACTGTGGCGCCAACATCACGCGGCATGCTATGTGATCGACATCATTTATTACCGTCGCACACGGCATGTTGCGCTGAATTTAGGCACATGATGCCGCAATAGCCATGAGCTTTTGCCCAGAAGATGTGTTGATGAAACTTTGCACTCAAGCAGATGTCGCAGATATACGAGTACATCATCATCCGCATCGTAGAAAGAAGACTCGAGGGGTCTGGGTCGCGCGGGTGATCCTTGTGAGAATGTCACAGCGGCTGGTGCCTCGATGCATCTCTCGTAGCACGCGGGATGATACTGGGGTTGCCGCTCTGCGTGCTGTGCGTTGCCTTCACAGCGCCCACGAGGCTCGTAACGCCCGGCGTTGAGTCCGGCATTTGCGGGGATCAGATTGCGCGAGCGATGCGAAGTAATGCAACAAAAAGCACACGTTCCGCAGCTAATCATTAATGCCATTGCGCCATACGGACGAGTTCTCCCATGCACGAGGATAGCACGCTCGGCGGGGACTCGGAAGCTCAAGTCCATCGAAGTCGCGATCGCCCCGGATGTTTAACCAGTCCCAACTGCAAGACCCGAAAACGGCATAGTGTTTCCTGGGAGTGCGAAGGTTCGCGGCAAGAGCATGTGAGATGCATACAGAAGCATGGTGAGCCGTTAACTAGGACTTAAGACACACCGGCAGCATGCAACGCTGCGTGTCACATGCACAGCCTGGCAGCAATCTCCAGCGTAGTCCCATGTACAGCGCGGCCCGCTGAATCTAGCACAAATCGCATCGCGCCGGAGCGCTCATCTGTATCTCCCCAATCTTTCCGCGGCACTGTTCGTGCCCTGGTCACGCTGACCCCATGTTGATCGTCGTACACAGCCTTTGTACTCCTCTTCCTTAGGTCTACTGTCCTGGACGAAGCTGCCGCGGTACTACAGATTCGGGCACAAGAGTTTGCACGCTCCTCCTGCGACGACAGCTCACCTGCATGAGCTCGGCATTGCCTACGAATCATGCCGCAGTCGTCCCACTCGCCATTCTCGTTTCAACGGTCGCGTCCAGGCTGAACAGACTCCACTCCCAAAACGCCATTTTCTCATAGCGCGCGATCAGTCAGCGGCGTTCCTTTGCACCGCAACGACTTTGGAGGATCAATCGCATTGGTTACGTCCTTTCGATTCCGACATCCGCACTCGAAGACCCTCAACGACAACCCAATCTCTGTTCTAGGTCCTATCGACTTTTGACTTGTCAGCATCTGGACCTCTGATCCTTTCCTACATTCACCGCTGTTCTCGGGTCGGGGTCAACTCCCTCTGGCTTTTTGACGTCTCGTCTCATACCTGCTTATAACCTGATCGCTGTTTCAACCCTTAAAGGCATCCTGATTGATTCCTCACACCCCTGGCTCTGCAGATTACGGAGGATCGCTCAGCTTTATCACCATGGCAGATGTTGAGATGTACAAAGACCATCAGAACCGACATAGCCTTTACTCTCACAGGCGCAACGACAGTCGCGCGTCCACCCCATGCATGCCGACGCCGGAAACTTCGCAAAGCAGTGACACCTCTGTTGACGAACACTTCGCCAGACCACTCGCGAGCAGAGGAGCCTCTATACGTGCTTTGCTTTCGGATGAAGCGTGCGAGTCTACTGTCACTTGCGACCGCAGCGACGACCACCTCTCTGCACGCATGGTCACTCGACCCGAGGAGAGTGCACGCTATGCTCCGTATTCGCCGCCGTATCGATCAATCAGCGAATTGCGACCGTCACTGCCACCTATTAAAACAGTCAGTTATCATGCTTCAAAGTCTCTCCCAATGATGAGTCTGTCTGACCTTACGTAGATCTTGGCAGCGCCATTGTCCTCACCTCCGACGACACCACGACTGTACGATGCGCCCTTTCCTCTCGCCGCTCGCGAGCCGTCGTATGTCACGATGACGTTCAAACCTCCCGCTTTCTACCCGAACAAAAAGCCCAGGACGGCACTGAGTCCCCGTCGCTCACCGAACTCCACTCCTAGGGGCATCAGCCTCTCTTCAGACAGGTCAGCGGCCGCACGAGTGGATTGCCTTATTCGATACTCGCGTCCTAGCATCTCAATGGACACCGAGTACTTCAAAGCCCCTAATGTGTGGCCCGAGACTGGTCAACCTTCTGCACAGGCGCGTCTCGATCATTGGGCTACGCGCTACGACTCTCGCCGGGGAGAAATATTACAGTACGAGCGACCTGGATCACCTCAGTCGCGACGGCAATCGACCATAAGTGAATTGAGGCGCAGGTCAATCGATGTGAGATCGCCTGGTCACTTTTATGGTCGCGAGCGAGTACACGACCACTCGTCCTACAATCGGGACGAAACTGGGTATTTCCCAAACAACCGTATTGGTGCAACACCGTACTTCCTGGACCAGGATCGCGAACGCTATGCTGCAGAAAGCACTCAGCATTTGCCCACAAGATCAGTGTTGCCTGGAAGGGAACACGATTCGCACATGGGATTGGCAGGTAGAGCTGCAGATATCGTTGCTCCCGACCAACGAGCGGCGTTTTTCATGCCTAGTCACTATGAGTATCAACAGGGTAAGACAAGGAAACGAAGTAATCTGCCGAAGCAGTCAACAGAGATCATGAAACATTGGTTCGATCAGGTTCGTTCCACTGCAGGTGGGTGTACGTCGCTCGCGATCGCTGATCAATTTGCAGAACATAGCGAACCCCTATCCAAGCGAAGAGCAGAAGCAAGTCTTCGCCAACGTATGTTGATCATGCTCATCCCATGCTAGGACCTCGTTAACAATGAATTGTAGGCGACTGGCATCAGCATGACGCAAGTGAGCAACTGGTTCATCAACCATCGACGACGATGTCCCGAGCTGCGCGACAAGCGGGACCGAAGTCGCGCAGCAGGAGGCGACCTGAGCGACTGAAAAAACAGAGCACACAATTGAGAGATTTCACCGCACAAAGGCATGTCACTATATGGTAGCGACATTTTGATCAGCATGCCGATAACGAATTATTTACGCAAATACTAATAATATGCGCGAATGCGTACTTCCCTTTCACAAAGCTGCAACCGACAGACTCAACTCGTTCACCCTGTTTTCGATCGTAACACTGCTTGTTTCCTAAGAGATCGCATTGGAAGACATCGATATGGTGGTCGTCACATATTGAATTAGCAATATGGCTTCGCAGCTCGTCGCTGCCTGAGACAGAACGACGATGAAGGAGCTTATAACCCTAAGAATGCAGGGCGTCTCGAAGAACATGACCACCATGAATACTTTCAGCGGCTGCTCCGCCTGAGTTGAGGCGAGTACGAGGGCACGCGATTTCAAGATCTACTGTGTGCACTGCCTCTGTTATGACTACTGTACATTCTTGCAACAATGGAACACGAGATCTGCCAACGCTTGTTGTGCTTGCAGCACTGTCTGATGCCCCATCAAGCCATTCCAAGCGGGCGGCAAATTGTACGCTCCGAATCTAGTAATGAGGGAGACTTGATGCAGGAACTCGCCAACCTGCATGTACTTTGCATTAATGGAAACGCAGTTCTCTCAACGACACCTACATAGTCAGGGGCGGATGTGTCAATATTCGCTAGCGCCGCCGCACCAACACATCGCAAGACCCGCATCGGACTACCCAGTCGTAACAATCGGGCAGGGGCTTCGTGACCTGCAGAGCTTGGACTGAGGTAGATACGAAACATTGGACCGAGTCTGACGCTGCGGTACACTGATCAGTGAGAGTTGCCATCTTACGCTATACGAACATAGCACGGAAGGAAATTGTAGATAATGCAACGGCTTTCACCTAGTAGGTTCACACGACTTGTGACCGCCAGAAGGATTGGGGGGCGCTCTACCACCATTCTCTCATTCTGTGGCGTTTGGCGTCTGTCATAGCGCTGCCGTGGGAGCCGTGACTGGCGTCGAGCGGGTATCGACACTTTTGCAGATCAAACGGTAGTCAAGAGGACGTTCGTCGCGGAGATAATGAGACGTCGTAGGGTCCTTCGCTTGAAACATATACTGTATTGATTCTATCAGGCCATTTTACCCGCGTGAGCATATTGAGTTGGTGCGTAGTGGCCGAGGCGACTGATCTTCCGGTCGTTGCGAATGACCCAGTTCTCCACGCGGCATACAAGCGATTCACGTGCTCTGCGGATCATATATGTGCTTTCGATCTCTCGCCTGTCGTGAAGTCTAGTAAAAATAAAGTTGTAGCCCGGCATTCGAGCTGCAGGAGCAAAGACCCTTGGAGCGGGCACAAGCGGGCACGAGCGGGTCGGTTGTTTTGGCACGTCGGCGGAGAAATATGGAGAAACTTTGGCTGACAAGCCGTTAGCCGTTATGACCTCGAGGTGTCCATTCCCGAAGGGAGTCAACTGCACGAGGCATGTCACGTGGGACTGACTGTCGGTAGTTGGTCTGACCGATAGACTTTGTCAACCTGCGTCGTATTCGGGCGATGTTCGGAGAGTGACCATGTCTCCGATCTTCACATGCGTCAATGCACCGATGGGTTCGATTGGCGACTGGGCGAGACGCAGTAGACTCCAGCACCTTGCGAGAATGAGAAGGCGCTGCTTCAGATGAAGGCAACCACTTAGTCAGCAAGGCAGGAATACAGGCGTGAAGTTGGAAACTCCTGCTAATAATCATCCATCATTTGCCGATTGGGGCGGGGTAAAGAGTATGGCGGAAACCACTGGGACATAATCCAATCGCGATTATGGGGATTGTGAAGCAGTTCTTGTCGGACCAAGTACTATCGAGGTATCGATTTCATCCTTGCAACACAGTACTCATCCGCCTGTCCGCCCACCATGACATCCTCCAGCAGCTTAGAGACTCACATCCACACATCCTCCGTGAAAGGACTGTCAAGCGTCACTACACTAATCGTAGGTGCGAAAGCAGCAGTGGTGATTGATCCCCCATTCCTAATACCAGACGCGGAATCGGTGGTGCGATGGGTGAAGGAGAAGACATCGAAGCCCGTGAAAGCTCTGTTCGTGACACATCATCATCCGGTGAGTTGGAGAAGCTTTGCCAGCGACTTGCTGCAGGAGGCTGTCTGATTGGAGAAAGGACCACTTCTTCAGTGCCAACCCGATCCTCGACGCCTTTCCCGGCTCTAAGCTCTTCGCTGCACCATACGGTACGTCAGCATAGATTCCCAGATGTCGACATCCCCTATCGACACCCGAACCTTGATCCTCCAACGGTAATACGCACACGTCTCATCTCCCAACCTCATACACCTCCCAGTCCTCGCAGGCATCAACCGCGAATACGACGAAAAAGTCAAATTCTGGCCTACAGTCTTCGGCCGCGAAAACATCCCCGAAGTTCCCACCAAACCCACAGCCTTCGAGCATAGTCTCTTCGTCCTCGAAGGGAACGAGTCTTCCCCTGTGATCTTGCTTGGACCACTGCAAGGAGACAGTGTCGATCATACGCTGTTCTGGCTGCCGAGCGAGAAGACGATTATCTGTGGAGATGCTGTGTACGCGAGAAGCACTCATGTTTGGTGAGAGGTCTGCGGTAGTAAGATAGTGCAAGTCGGTTAAGCTGATGTCAGCCACAGGGTAGAGGAGATCGAGACGAAAGCCATCCTTGAAGCGTGGTACAAGACGCTTGATCTGATCGAGGCGCTGAAGCCGGAGAAAGTCATCGCCGGGCATCTTGAGAACGGCTGGGAGCTCGATGCCAAAGCCGACCTTGCGCACAATCGGAAGTACCTTGATTTGTTTGCTGAGAAGATAACGTACGCGAAGAAGAAGCCGCAGGTCGATGAGCTGTTCCAGACATTCAAAGACGCTTTCCCGGACGCTGACCAGAACCTGGACTTCTTCTTGGGCCATCTAAGCAACCAATTCGGCGAGGGTGGAAAGGTAAAGTCGTTCCCTGGCTCCTTGTTTTCGATATGCATACTAATCTGTACTGCCAGGTATGGGAGGAGAACCGCCACCATAACGTGAGTGCGAGGACCAAGGAGCAACTGGAAGCATACTACTTCCGAGTCTGAGGAACAATTCCGATCAAACAGGTCGCCTCTCACGTGTCAGTCTCGCCGAGTACATTCCCAAGCACTCATCGCCGCTCATCTCGATACCTTCTCTCCTCTCTCGGTCTTCGCTCCTCACCGTACCGCCTCTCATCGTACCGCCTATCATCATACCTTCTCCGCTCATCATCGTATCTCCTCCCGTGCCTGTCGCGATGACCATCCCTATCCCTCTCACGATCCCTCGGCCTCTGCCTGTCCCTTTCTCGCTCACGTACTCTGTCAAGTTCTCGCCTCTCATCGATTGCTCTACGCTTCTCAGGCTCTTCGCGCTTCACTTCGGTGCGCCGATCTCGTGAAGAAGCACGTGATGAAGGAGGACCAGTAGATGGCGCTGGACGCTCACTGCGTGGAATGGGTACTTCGATCTCTTCTTCATACTCTTCCCATTCTTCCTTGAAGTGCGACTCGACTTGGTCACGCTCGTTCTTGGCGAGCTGAGGGTTGAGCATAAAGCGAAGAGTTCCTGTGCCGATAATGGGTGCATATTCCGGAGCAGGAGCGGGGACTTGTAGTGACTGCTGAGTCGAGCCAGGTTGAGGTGGCGAGACAGGTGTAGGATGGCCGTTCTGGACTTGTGAAGTAGGTGCTTGTGGCGTTGGTGCCATGCAGTATCGAGGCATGGAATTGTCGTTGCATTCCTTGTTCAGTGCCAGCCGAATCCGAAGAAAGTCGTCAAGGCTGTAGCGCGAGCCGAGAATTGATGACGTTGTGTGTTGTATGTACAGGTCCAGGGAGTCAAGCTCTGTCTCCATGATCTCCGCGCGGGATGTCTGCCATGCTGGCATGCTCACCTGCTGCAGTCTTTGAAGGACGGCTTCCTCAGATGAGAGACGTGCTGTAAGCTCGAGAGTAGCAAAGGCAAGCGTAGCAGCGGTGTGCTTGAGCGGAGCGAACGTGCGATAGATGTCAGTCAATGCAGTCCAAGCAAGGTCATGTACTTTCTTCACATCCTCGCCCTTGCCAAGACTTCTGGCGATCTTCGAGAGCACCTGGTGTGGCGCACGACTCCGGAAGTCGAAGCTGCCAGCTTCTAGAACAAGTCTTTCCAGTCCGATCACGATGCGACTCGGTTGCTCGAATATTGGGTCGTCGGCTGGCAATTGCTCGTGCGCAGCAGAGACTTTGAGATTGTAGCTCGCTGCAAGCACCTCGCGACTCTTCTTCAGCGTGTCCTCCATCTTACATGCCGTGAGCAAACTCGCAGCTGCTGCATCGCTCCAGAGGTAGCCATCGCCAGTGGTTGTCCCGGGAGGATGTGCCAGGCGGAATTTATGATAGTATGTGCAGGCGGTAGTGTAGGTCCGGACAGGCAAGTGCAAGGCGCGTCGAACGACATCGATCCACTGTACGCCTTGCAGGCGCAGCGAATCCTCCTTTGCCTCAGCGAGAGATCGTTCCTGAGCATCGCCTGTGGTTTGCGCTAATTGCTGCTCTACGCCAGCCTGACTGACGTACTGCGCTGATACTCTGATTGTGCTTGGATGTGGCCCAACTGGCGGCTTCGGCTCGCCGTTGCTCATCCTCTTTTGCGACACCATCGTTTCCGCGTTGACCTTGGCGAGTAGTGTAGGAAAGGAGTGTGCCCGAGGAATCCAGTCTGAGTACATGCAGATAGCTTGCCTGAGGCATTAAGGCGTTAACGGCCCGAACTTTGATCCGCCTCCTTTACTTCGACTTCACATAGCATCTCCATCTCGGCCTCACGTCACACGCCCTTCCCGAGACTGACGACATCACCTGCAAACGCGCCTCCCACGAAGGGCGCTTCATGTAATTGTCATCGTGGACGTCAAAGGCGTGTGGCAGTGCGTTACCCGTACCCGTTCGGCCCCAAGGTTTTGTTCGCCTGGTTGCCTTGACTAAGACATCAGGGCACCGAAGCCGGCCATGCTTCCTGCAAGCACGCCTCACCCATGGGCTATGCTATTGACGACATCGTAGGCGCAGTCGCGGACTCGGGCACCTAGGCAAGATTGGTTCGCCCCGTGAGGCCGGACTCGCTCCTCGGCGACTTGCAGTATCTGGTGCTGCGCCGGCCCGCATCACGAAGCCACTCGAACATGCCTCGTGGACTAGCCTTAACCCGCATGGGTTCTTCCCATGATACGCTCTGGGTTCCACCTGAACATGGATGCTCCCTGCAACACAGAAGTGAGATCTCGCTCAAAGGATGGCTCATCGTGGTGTCTGTCTCCACGTGAGGCATGCTGGCGGCGCAAATCCGTAACGGCAGGCCTCGACTACACGGGGTCACGCGTACCGTTCACGCTGCGGCATCGATCTTAATCTGCACTGCTCGTCTTGCTAATCGCAAGCGTAGATCTTCGAACAGTATAAGCATTGCCTTCGCCGTCCTGAAGCTCGATCTCGCCAGATCTCGCACGATCAGGATCAAAGCGGGCTTTCGGTAACGATCTATGCTGCAGCAGGCTCACTTGCGAAACAAAGACTGAGTTCATAATTCCCTAGACAAGGCGTTACTGATACTTCGTCGTCATTGCACTACCGGGCCCCGCATGAATGTAGAGTGCCATGTGCAGCACGTGGGCGCCACGCCCTTTCCTTAGATGGTCACACCGGCACATTGACGTCGATGCAGCTACTCTACGTGACGCAGGCTGAACCCTCCGCCCTAATGACCGTCCGACTCATACACGGCGACTCCGAGATCATCGCGTCCACAGCTCCAATCACCTCAAAACAGTTTATGACTCTTTTCCCGACGTAGGCCCGCCAAACAGGGCTTTCGCTGCCATAGCTCGACTACACCTCAGGCCTACCGCACATGCCTCGATACTTGCCTGCAGTAACACCGGTCATAAGTCTTTTGCTGCTCCACACGATCAGGTACCCTGCCGCAAATCATGTCCACTGCCGGTCGATCTTACTCGCTGTCGCAAGCACTAAGTGTAGGGCGACGGATTGCAAGTCTGTGGCCGGCTTTCGACAGGATGAGGAAGCCCGAAGTTTGACACTGATGCCATACTTGTGACCATCTGACTGTAGGCACAGCATTGCCCCCGTAGGGCTTTAATCACGCAGAAGGCAAGGTCTAATGCCTTTCCTACGCTTTGCTATAATAGGATCCGAGAGAGATTATCGTTACCAGCATGCATCCCTTGAGCATATCACTACCTGTTCCATCCTCAGTTTATTGCGGTCATCCAACAAAGCATACCATGTCTTCTTACATCAGCGCCGATACCATGCGAGCTATTGCGGCTCGTCTCAAGGCTATCCAAGACGACCACGCAGCGATCGACTCCCGCACCGACGCTCGCACCGCCGCCATCCTCCGCGCTAGACTGCAGCAAGCTCGTGAGCAGTACCAAGACGCTCGCGCACAGTACGCCGCTCAGATCGCTGCCGAGCAAGCGCAGCGTGAGCGTGCTGCGCAGCAAGAGCAGCAGCAACAACGTCGGCAACATGCCGGATCATCCCGGGCAGGGTCTGCTCGTCGCGAGCCCGAAGCCGCTTCCTACTCCATGAGGGGTTGGTGGTAAGTCTGTCCCCTTCCCGCACCACCGTTTGTTAGCGTCACGCATGTCGACTGACAGTCACTCTAGGGTCTGCTGCATCTGTAAAAACGCCAACAATCCAGCTCTGGCGCCTGAGCGGTGCCCTATCGATGGACATTACAAGGGCTCGCACTGCGCCATCTACAGGTAAGCCGACACCATTAGGGTTGCTCGTTCGGGTTTCGACAAGACAGCTGCCACACTTAGGTATCGGAATCTGAGCTTCGAAATGCTTTCTGATCGATAGAGCTTTGGGTCTGGGACTTTGGGCCTTCTGCACAGTGGACGGAGAATCAAGACATAGAATGCCGCGAGGCATGGGAGGGTGTTGGCATTATAGGCGGATGAGGGGTGCTGTTGGGTTCCAGAACGGCGTTATCGGGTCAGGCATGGACATTCACTTGGTTCGGAATCGGCATGGCATTGTGGTCGTTTGGTTGTGGATGTTTGAATGATAACCCTGTCGCTATACTCGTACTTCTGAATGAGAACGTGTTACTATCTCTGCTGTGCAGCGCTCCACGAACCTATCAATATTGCCCGTAAGCATTCCCGCACCTCATGCAGTGGCCACACAAACACCCAACGCCCTCGCTAAGATCAGTCCAGCCAACACTTCACGATTCTTCTTCCCTCTCCTCCACCCTGCTCCTCTTCCTCCGTCTCCGCTCCTCCTTCTGCAACATCCACCCATCAGGCCGTTCGCCATTCTGCCACCCATAATCCAACTTCCTCTTCCTCCGCTTCTCCCTCTGCCTCTCTCCCCTTTTGCCTCCTCTGCCTTCCTCGCCACCTCGGCCCTCCTTCCCACCACCTCCCTGCACGAGTCCAGCTTCCTCA
>JAVRRP010000294.1:0-21346 GCA_036872775.1 Oleoguttula sp. CCFEE 5521 | reverse complement strand
GAAAGCTGATACAAGCCTTCCTGGGTTGATCAATGAGTCTTCCAGAGGGCGAAGGGGAATCGCAAAGGGCAAGCATGGACGACGCAAAGTAGTGGGAAAGAATCAGAAGTCGGAGCTCTGTGGGAAGGTCGAGCAGTGGGCTTGATGGGGCCATAACGGCGTCCGTCGGGCTGTGTGAGGTATGAAATATTACGGAAGGTCCTAGAGCTCTCCCTTTCTTGAACATGGGGACCAGCTGGAGCACTGAGGTACTCGTCCGAATTCTTGTGGTGCGGCAAGACGGTATTCAGTACTTCGAAGTCCTCCAATCACAACCCGCGCAATGGTGGTGGGCTTCAACGTTGACTCGGCGCGCAATCCCGATCAGTTGGATCTCATCCCGGGCCAGGTCATGACAACGCTCTCAACCGTTCTGCCTATGAATTACGCATTGCCATCCCTGAGCTTGCACTCCTGCTCGCTGATGGTCTGGCAATTCGGCTAAGGCGCAGGTCCTGAGCCATACCACCTTCCGAGGCCAATCCCGTAACAATACGCTCTCCCTTCAGCAAGCTGCCGCCTATGCTTCGCTCTGTTGAGCCGAGGCTTCACCCTGGGTCTACGCTAGCCTTCGATAGCATAGGACACGAGTGCATGCTGTTGACAAGCATGCGCAAATGCTGCTGCGGTCTTATCGGCCGATGACCCACGTTGCGCCAGTCTGGCCGTAGCTTTCACGGTGCTCATACGACGGTCGACTTCGGACTTGACATTCGCTTCGAAGAGTTCCAAACCTTCGGCTCGCAGTTGGCGACACGTGTGCAGCACAAATCTTCCCTCTAGGAAGCGCGTGCATCAGTATGCAGACTTGCCGGCCAGCCTGCCGTCTATTGAGGGTGAGTCTTCGTGAGTCGGTAGTGCGGCTGTGAAGTAGTCTTCCAGAATCATCAGTCGGAGCTCTGTAGGCAGATCGAGAAACCGAAAGTACTGAGCCATTGCAACATGAATTGTGCTATGCTGTAGGTATGCAATAACATCGACTTGGACGCAATGTATGCTTCGATGCATCTATGGTGATGGTGTTGATATTCTTCGTTCATATATACGACTCCACTGATCGTGTGTCGTGGAGGCTGCGACAGAACATCACCGAAACTCGAGACATTTCGGAAGCCGATCAAAGCACTTCTGTCTCTGTCCGGCTGTCTCGACTGGGATCGCAAGAACCCGGCTTTCGCAGATTTGGTTCGCAGTAGTTCAGGCGCCTACTTGTAGCGTGGAGTACTTCCGCAAGACGGGTGCAGACGAGCATACCACATGTTCAATGGCACATACCCTCACTCCCGCTCCGCAATGTATACCATATTTCCCCAACGCCACGCTTCCCATTGCAAACGATTCCTCACATATAAGTATTCCCCACCAATGGCCCAATCCACTTGCCTTTTCCCTTCCGCGCAGCCTTCATCTCCAGATACAGCTGCGGATTGATCCCCTTCTTCTTCAGCTTCGCAATCTCCTTCTCGCTCAGCTCGCTGATATCGTGATCCGAGCTATTAAATCTCTTCACAGGGTCCATCTTCTCGCCCACATCGCCATTGACAGAGAGTGTATGGTGGCTGGCGTTGTCTTCCCATTGGCCTGCTCTACTAGGCGCGCCGGCTGAGGTCGAAGACAGGATGGAGAGGTGGGAAGACGTTTGGTCAAAAGAAGTGCGTTTTACGATGCGTGGTGACTTTGGTGGAAGGGTAGGCGCGGGTGTTGGTACTGAGGCTGGAGCTCGAGCTGGCGATGCTTTGGTTTGAGGTGGGGATGTAGGAGTTCTGGCTGGCGAAGGCGGCAGCGAGACTGGTCGTGCCTGGAAACGTGCTATATGTTTCTGCTTTGCAACCGGCCGCTCTGCTGAGCCAACTGTGCTCGTGCTACCGGAGGTGTCCGAGCGGTGGTGCTTGCCATTCGTGCCATTGGGCTTCGAAAGTGATCGCTGCGCATCGAAATCGATGTCTCGCCGCCGTGTTCGTAGCTCACCAAGCTGATCATCCCATACGAGGTCTGTTGCTGCAGAGCTTCCATCGTCAGTCTGCGCGCCCTCTACCGTGTCTTCGAGTCCCAAGTCAAATTCTGGTTCGTCCGGAAGGTCTTTGGCAGGCTGATGGAATGCGCTCATGACATGCACACTCGCGCCGCTCGAGGAAGACGAGGAGCGCACCGAAGGCGCGAGGCGCGGAATGCTTCTCGACGAAGTTCCTTCATTGTATCTTGGGCGCGAGAAGTTCAATGGTCGTGGTCGTAAGTCGGAAACCTCTGTTCGTATGCTCTCGCTATCCGTCTCACTCACCGGACTCAGTCGGCCAAAAGGCATCTTGTCTGATCGACTTTCGCAATCCTTTGATCAAAGTCCGAACTTCGAGCGGTGCTGGCGATGCGCAACAATGGACTTCAATGGCTGCTCAACCCAGGTCCCGAAACAGCACGTATCGCATGTCCCAATTCCCGCCTCACCTTGCAATACCTGACTATCGAATCGTCGTACACGCAAACGAACGAGAACTTTCACATACCTCAGGTACACATACAATCCCAGTCATGTCACACCACACGGCCCCTCCCACTACCAAGTGACGTTCCTGGTTATCGCATCCACCAATCACCACGCCCAACTGGGCCTCGAAACCCTAGTAGACTTGCAGAGACTCGAGCATCCTTGCGTACCTGCCGGCCGCCGCAGACTCCACCTTCCGGGCAATCGAAGATGCAAAGAGAACGAGGCACGGAAGTTTGGGATCCTGGGAATTAGAGGCGTCGGGGAGCGGGATGCGAACCCTGCAGTGGGCGCCGTTAGGGAAAGCCTCCTCGTCATGGCGTTAGTGTGAGAGAGTGTGCGAATCATGATGCAACGCTGTTTCTGATTGCCTAGGCACGAGGAAATATGGACCTGATGGCCGGGGTTGAGTCCGCTTGGGTATGCCAGCACGTGATCCAATGCGTAATGTACTGCGGGGAAGAACGAGGCACAATGGACATTAGGAGGTGCAATTGCCGATCGTAGACGGGATCATGCCTCATACTCATGTAGAACGGCCGCACCACGACCGTAGGTAAAGACATGGACATGGTGAGTGAAATTGATTGCTCGTTGGCGATCGTGACATGGAGGGACAGATGATGGGTGTAGGATTACATGTAGATCTTTATTTTCGTTGCAAGCGAGGCAATGACATTTCGATCTTTGAGGAAGCAAGAACGTTGGGCATGGAGGCTCCTTCCACGCCGCCTCAGTACGCTGAACTACGTATATGTACATTGAGATTCCGAGAAAAGAGTTACGCCATGGGCGATATCGCCCCGAACACATCTCGTGCTCAGCGCTAATGCGTTCGCCCATCAACCGCCAATACCACTGGCTGCTCCCATGAAACAAGTCCACACATGCAAATATTCGTAATCCGTGCTCAGGGCCTACGCCCCACGCCGTGCGGCACTAAGCAATCAATCAGTCCTCCTCCCTCAAACCCCCATGGCTCTTCTTTCTACCCATTCCGCTGAGCCTCCCAAGTTTCTTCCACATGCCGCTGTCTCGACTTTGCCGCGGACTCTGCCCGGGCGAGTTGAGCCCAAGATCACCCACAGGCGGACTCGTCGGTGGTGTCATCGGACTATCATTTCCACCGCTGCCAGTACTACCGCTATCGTCTGTCGTGCCTTGGCCACTTGTCGAGGCCGAGCTACCGTGTGGATTCGATGTGCCCGACGCTATGGAAGACGAGAAGGGCGCGACGGCTGGATGTGATGAGGATGGTGACAGCTTGATGCTAAAGCGGGCTTTGTTTAGTGTCGTGGAGATTGTCGAGGGTGCAGATTTGCGGTTCATGAATGAGGATGTGTGGCCGTGATATGAGTTCGAGTGTGGCTCCACAGCTGTTTGTGGAGGTGGCGAACTTCGAGCATTTCGTCCATGCCGGCGGAAGCTGTGTGAGCTGCTTTCTCGCGATTTGCTTGAGCCGGATATGCTTTCGCTGCTCATGTTGAAAGGCATGGAGGAGACTTTTGGGTCTGCCGTTTGCGGGTAACAGCTGTTCAGGAAGGGAACCAAGACGGAGTCCTCCATGAGCTCGTAGATCTTGGCAACTGCTGGGTCCAGCTTTTCGGGTGCTGGTGGGAGGTCGCCGGGTCCGAGGTCGAGTATGGGATCTCGTACGTTTGATGGCAGGTTGACTTCTCGCGAGCCGTTGGGTCGGATGTATGCATCTATTAGTCTGTTCCAGAGCAATTGAACATACTCTCGATCCCGTACTGGTGGCGCCTCCTCGCCTTGCGCTTTCGACATCATCTTCGCGAAGTGCTTCTTGTATCTCCCAGCATCCATGGTAAACTCCAAAGTCTCCAGACAATGATTACTCGACAAGTACGCCATGAACGCTGCGAGCGTCCATGGTTGTGGTGATGTGTTTGCCAATATCTCCTTGAGATTCGGTCTCCTTGGACAGTACGGTCCTTGTATTCCACTGCCCGCCTTCGGTATCGCAACGCTTAACGGCCTCGTTGGCACAGTCTCCTCGGCCGACATCTCGACTTCGTCCTCCTCGTCTGCGCTCGAACCCTCCGTGAGCGCAGAAGACGGGTAAATCGAAGACGCCCTCGACGAAGTGCCAGAAGACGCAGGTGATGTGAATTGGGAGGACGATTTCCGCGAGATCATAACGCTCGGACAAGTTGTAGCGCGAGGTGTCTTCCTCGCGGGACGCTCGAAGCTGACGCACACTTGTTGCCGCAGAGGCAGCTGCGCGGAAGCCAGCTTGTAGCGAGACGAACGCGCTGTCCGTCGTCTCACTTACGTGTGCGCACTCGGGTGTTGCTATTGCTGATGCTACCCTGTGCTGTTCCTTGCTCGTTTGCTCCACCCTGGTGTCTCGCAAGACGTTACTGTTCTCTGCGCCGTAGCACCTGAAGTGGTCGTGACCCTTGCTTTGCCTTACTGTTGTGCCAGGTATGGCAAGGCTCGAAGGTTCGGGTGTTCAGCACTAGAAGACTGCAGCTTTCCAGAAGGTGACAGTCTGTTGTGACGCTACGGCCTTTCTGTAGTGTCGCACGGCGTGTGTCCCAAGGTGCGACTGAGAAGCGGGTATGCGGGTCTCAGCCCAAGAATCCAAGAATGTGCAGCGACGAGTCGCAAATCAACACTGGCCAGTTAAAGGGCTGAGAGTATTTCCAGGTTCCAGATAGTCGCCAAATTACTATTACAGAGAGCGCGATGGTGAGTCGTTCGGAAGCGCGAGAGCGAAACAACAGGGCTGCACCAAAGACAGAGAGTGTGCACACCGTAAGGCGGTCGTTTCAGTGCACGGCCGTCGTAAGGCCGGGGGAATAGGGTAGGGCTGACGATGACCAGCTGGGGCCGACTGGGAATGAAGCGAAGATGAAGGCCTGGCGGTGTCGCGATTTTGCGTCGTGGCACAACGGAATGAATTAGCAACAACGGGGTTCGAGTGTCTCATTAGTCACGGTGAGATTGAAGAGACGGCAGCCCGAGTAGAGCAAGACAACACCGCCATGCTACTGCAGAGTTACGCCAGAGCCACCACGAAGGGCATGCATCTACATGCCTTCTCCCGCAGAAGCCGCCCTTCGAAGCCAATCACCATGCGCCCGACAAGCATTCGAAACGCGGCGCTAGGGGACAAAGGAGTCTAGCAGCTGCGCCTTTTTCATGCTGCTCCACCTGTGAAAGCATGTGGTTCGCTGGAACTGGGAGGGGAGAAGCATCCACTCTGCTGCGGTCTCGCGCCAGGTCGACAGTAAAGAGCTGCTGCTGCTGCTGCAAAGCGATGGCGCGAGAGTCTCCGCCGTGCCTGCGTGCGGCTGACATGCCGCTGACAGGGAGTCTGGCTGTGAGCCTGAGACTCTTTGTCCTGATCGCCGATGGCCTTCTCTCAGCGTGATGCAAGCTTATTTAGTGTGGGGAGAGATCGTGCAGAGAAACTTTGTGCGTAAGGGCAGCAAACTCTAGTGTCTGGCTACCGGGAAGGTTTTGTCGATCATATACTAGGTGTTGGCCTTCGCGCTTGCTTGGACGAGATGCTGCAGTGCACACTCATGTCACATCTATCAGGCTATCAGCCTATGTGGACGCCCTCTCGAGCCCGCATGCAGCCGACTTCGTGTCATGCTCGCGAGTGGGGTGGTCATGCCATAGGGCGGATCTGCTGCCCTTTGAGAATACTTCCAGAACTTTGCCTCTTCGAGTTAGCCATGCTTGGCAGGTCATCCCGAACCACGCCGCAGCAATCCCGAGACTACGGGCTTTATCTCTGCGCATACCAGGGGTTGCTACAGTACTTACATCCAACTCCGCGCCGTGAAAGGCAAGGAGGCCATGGACCTCACTTGCTCCACGTTACACATACAGTGTTGCTATCTATCGCAATTGCTGTTCAGGATGGCATCACGGCCTTGGCTGGCCAGAAATACCACTTCGGCGCGGTTTTCGGATGATTGACTCCGTCGGGTGGAGCACGCTGGATTTCTCGGTGTCGTCGAGGAGCGAAAGGAGTCAGACCTCATCTCAACGCCGACGCCAGCGTTCCTGGGTACGAGGATGTGTGTCAACGTATAGCACGAATGCTTGTAGGTGCAGGTGGAGGGCATTATCCGCGAAGCCACCCGGCTCTGAAAGGACCGGCTGGGCGAATCTAGCCAGAGGTTGGGATGCAACATGTCGTCCGCTGGCATTGCACGTGCCTGTTTGATGGCTTCGTGGGCCAGTCACCACCGGGTCTCCTGGTGCTGTATCGGACGCCGCCCGCCGGAGCCTGACGAGTTGCCGCTTGTATGGCCAAGAAGGGAAATGCCGCTTTTGGTCCTATGGGCCAGTCCTGGAGGAAGTCAGCAATCGCCTGTACCTACCGCGACGGATCATCACGCAGAAGGGCTACGGTGACATATGTGTTTTCCGCTTATGGTGGTCTATAGCGTGTACAGCAGCACACTCACCGATACATGACCCGGACGCTGCGTGCGCCAGCCACGTGGTAGCAATTCGCGAGCAAGAGTGCTGTGTGTGCCAAGGCCAGGGCCACTTGCAGTATGCCACTATGTCTTCGGTCCTCCACGAATCTGACCCACGTGGTCGTGTAGAGCCCTATGCATCGAGCGGAGGCAGCCAATACTGTAAGACAGGAACAATTCAGATGCCGATCACACCTACCATCTATTCTTCAGTAAGAAGCCCACGCAAAATGTATGCAGCACTGGATGTGATTGCCTTGCGCAACGGATCCTCTCTGCAAGACAACTCGTGGCACTGCAACGGCTTGGAAAAGTCAGGCAACGGTGCGCTCTACCCTCATTGTGGTGCGCATTGCTGGCTATAGACATGAGCTCACTGACTCGGCAAGGATGCTCCAGACACTACCGGCAGCCTCTGCCCTGTGGTAGCACTTTGAGCCTGTATTGACGACCTGTCTCCATGGTATTGCCTTGACGTCCTGACTCGACGTCACGGCTTCATGGACACTATCGCAGCACCTTTACACTGGTTGGAATGGCCAGGCTCTCATCTTTGTCGCTTCGCACAATCGATGCATCCCCTTCAGAGGTATAACGAGCCCTAGAACCATTCCAATGCGTCACACGTGACCATGTCATAACCGGCCATTGCTATTCGACGCCGTGGTCGCTGGCCTCGAACTTCTCGAGACACAGCAGTGAACCCTGTAGCCGCTTTCCACGTACAATATGCTGATTGCGCAGAGCCCCCTCGAGCACTACGCATGTTGCGAGGGGAAAGCTGTGCCGCCTCCGGCGCATGAAGGCCTGATTAATCACAATACGGAGAACCCTAGCGGGGCCGCTTGTGTCGTCGTGCTACTGGTATGCGGTAACAAGATACCTGCGCCACGATGTGAGGGTGCTCGGAACCGTTGATCGGGGCAGAGAAGTGAAGTGAACAATGAGAGTCTGCCGCGGACGAGGCGTAACTGCACGTGTCTTCACGACAACGTGCCGTAGGGGGTCCATTGCTCGATGAGGTCGTGAGTATGACTCTGCATCATAACCATCATCATCATCATTCCCTATCAATCTTCACAGCGACCGCCACCAGGCTTAACCTCAATTCCGACCTCAAGATCTTCGCGCTTCTGTCATCTACCTCCAAACTCGGGGCTGGCCATAATAGTCTCAATCATCCCTCCAGATCAGTCCTGCGCTCACCGCCGAGGGATCTCCTTGGAATGCTCCGATCTCGGAAATCCACCTCATCAGCTGCCTCAGCTTCGTACAGCGCGCATCATGCTCCCAAACCAGTATCACAAGTGCTCTCTCGCAGATCCTGAGGCGATCGTAGGGAACTGTAGCGATGACCAATTAATTACGGAGCCTGAACTCGTTGACGTCCGCCATGATCTGCCCGCGCTCACGACCTTCGTCCATCTCCGCGAGGCAAGTTTTGGCGAGGGCGGCGTACCATGACTTGGCTGCCTCCTCACGGACTCTTCGGGAGACTCAAATCAAGGGTGGGACGGGATAGCATGCTGTCCGCTTGCAGTCCTGATTTCTAGCCAATGCGGTGGCGAAGGTGAAGTCATAGATGACAAGACGGAGTTCGGACGGGAGATTCAGCAGGAGGCCGCGTGTGGAACCGTTCAATGGATCTGCATGCTCCTTCGAACGCGTTGTTGGGCATGCTGGGGACGCCATTTCGCGACTGCCATGAACTTCGCTGACGGCTGTGCTGATCGACTTCGCGTCCTGACAACACACTCCAGATCGGATCGGCGCTGCCAAAGAATCAGCTCTAGCGTGGACACGGACACCTGAAAACCACTTACTTGAGCTCGACATGTTATCGAACGACGTCAGCAGTGTTGTCGAGTGTTTGATTAGTTTTTGGGAGATCCCACTTCTACTGAGAAGAAAGACACCTTGATGCCAAGGCGTTAGCCGGGTAACAGTCATTCAAAAGAAGTGAAGATCAGTAAAGTAGACGACGCGGACATATCTAAGGGCAGCTTCGAGTATGAGTGGCTACTTCGGAGGACAACAAATGCGATGAGCTCATTGAGAATATAGACGGGTGGACCGTAGCCCTTCGCCGGACCACCAAACCCACATGGCCAAGTCGACGCACCTCACAGAGGCTAGCCATTACCCCATAAAAGCCCGCTACCGACTCCTCGCTCGATCTCCCGATCCATGCAGTCCAGCATTGGACATCATAGCTCGCTGTACTAGAAGTCTCTCACTCCTCCCACTCGGTGAAAGGCAGATAATCCTCGATATCACCATCACCCCGAGCGATCACGTCGTAACATCGAGCCAGAACGGCCATCCTCCGCGCTCGATACCTCTGCACTTGCTCCAGATGCCACACCGTTAGCATTCACACTGTGAACTTGTTGTCCCGCGGGAAGACCGACATCCCTCCCAGGCGCTGCCAGATGATGCTCATCTCTGACGAGATCCGGTAATGCTTGAAGAGCTGGCGCTTCTCCTGTTTCGCTGTCCGATCTAAGCCTCCTCGCCAGGTTGCGAGACCTTCGTTCCGTACCAGTGCGCAAACGCGAAGAAGAGGTGGTAGCGGGTAGCAGGCTCTCTTGTTCAGTCGGTGGTCCTGTGACCGCGTCGCAGCGAAGACGAAGTCATAAATCATGAGGCGCAACTCAGGCGGGAGCTGAAGGAGGCGCGAAGCCGGAGCTGGTTGATCTGATACATGCTGTTGCGCATCTTCCGAGTTCTCGGAGCGGTCTTGTTGTTTGCTGATGGAAGTGTCCCGCGAGTGGCCGGGTGCTCTTCAGCAGTCAGAAGCCAATTCCCCACATCCTGGATTATCAAAGGACTCACTCTGGTCTGACATGATGGATGTCTTCGAGACTGTCAGTTTCTTTGTCGTCGGACGGTGTTACATCGAGGTGTTCCACGAGTACAGCAGGAATCGACTGCTGTTGCGCCAAGACGCTAGTAGCTTCCAAGGGCTCGAGGAAGGAGCGAAGGCGCATGAGCACAAGAAGGAACTCATGGAGCAAGGGAGCGTAGTCATTCGAAGACTGAGGCATGAGCGAATATAGCTCTTTGATTGTGGAGGTAGTTGACGGCAACGCTTGTACGGTCGGTCCCTCGCGCTCGGTATCGTTCATGTCTCACTAGCGACAGTTGCTCCAACGAAGCCTCCGAGAGCGGCATGCCTTCGAACTTGCACAACTCAGCCTTTGCGTCCACCCGGACCCAACCGAATGCCCTAGATATGATCACGCCGCCACGAAGCAAGACCCTGTCCTTATACACCACATTACCCACTGGATCCTCCTCTCCACACACAAGGGCTGACCCTTTCGAAGATTACTCTAACATGATCCCCCACAACTCCATGCACACCGCCTGCAGAGTCTGATTCCAATTCTCCATCTCCTTCGTCACAAGCTGGAACGCCGTCATCAGGTAATGGAGCCGCATCTGGACCTTATCATCGTATGCCCCCGGCACATTCCACAAACGCAGCATGAACCGCTTGCGCACTGGATCGCCAACGCTGAAAAGTTCTTCCGATTCTCGACCAGCGCGATCGACTTCTGTCATGAGAAGATGACTCCAGATGGGCTTTGCTTCGAGACGGAGCTGCTGACTGACGCGGACCAGAGCGAGAGTGGTGGAGCAGTGCTTGGTCTTGAGGCTTTTCATGTCCGTCACAGTGGAGGTTGCGACAAGCTCGTAGATTACAATGCGTAGCTCAGGAGGGATGCGGAAGAGTGGCGGAGTATAGTCGCCTGGCAGGGTATGCTTGGTGTTGCATGATCGGGCGGGTTGTTGACGGGTCTTGGTGGCTTTGCCTTTCATCTTGAGAGCCGTCAGTGTCCTGGTTGACTCTTATATGACAGAGGGCGAAGGAGATTAGTGGCAGTGGATGTGGCAGTCCATTGTTGATTTGTTTGAAGTGGTGTTAGTCGGTGTTGACGAGGAGTGACATGAGAAGAGCTCAGCCTAGAGCGGCAGACGCTAGCGTCAACATAGAAACCCATGCTAACATGGAAAGAGCGATGCCGAGCAGATGTGGGAGGTAACGTGAAGGAACGAGAAAATGCACAGCTTGCCATATGCCATCATCGCTCACATGTTGATTCGAGCACACCGGCTCAGGACATTGCGCCGTCCTCCATAGCTTTTGCCAAATACCTCCAGACGCCCCCTCGGGTCGGCCTCGAAGCAGCTTCGAGATGTCCCATGACTATCACTCCTACTATCCTCGTGCTCACAGCGTTCTCGTCAGACTCCCTCCAACTCTATCATGCGCGCTCCTTCACCCTTTACCACTCATAGTTAGCAGTCTCGAGTGCTTTCGCGCCAGACTTCTTCAAAACCCGTAGCTCCTTGCACCAGCTTCCTATCGCGGCAGCTTGTGAGCTATTCCAACCATTAGCAGCTTCGCGTGCTTGGACAGACCAGCGCTTCGCGCGTGCCTCCTTGCTTACAGCGCCGAGATCAGTCCAGAAAATGGCGATGTCCGCCACACTTTTCTGCAGTTCTTTGTCCACGGCGGCGGTGTACAGCTCGATCGCCTCCTTGCGAATGAGCTTACAGGTCAACAGCAGAGCTGGAACTGGTCTGCAATCATGTCGGGTCTGCGTGTCGGTGGTCTCGGCCGGGGGTGTTGCGCCTGCATGTGGAATGCGGAGATGACGAGGCTCTGTGACTCCGACGATCGCGGCATCGTTTGTGAGTGCGGCATGGATCACGAGATCGTAAACCTCATTGCGCAGCTCAGCTGGTAGGCGGAAGAATAGACCGTCTTGGGTTGCCAACGACTGTGCCATTCTGATCAAAGTATATTCTCTTCGCAATGCAGCGTAGTCGGCGCGTAGTTGCCAAAGACCCGAGTCCAACGGTCTGGGTACCGCGACATGTTTCGGTGCGTAGCGTCCAGGTTTCACCACCGGGTCTTCTACTGGGCAGTACATAGCAGGTATGTCTAGGGTGGCGACGCTTTCTGGTGTCGGTCAGTCTCAGCTTACACGTGGTCGAAAGCTAGTTCAACTTACTGCATGCAAAAGTGCACATGCGATGCGCTCCATGCAAGCCCAGAGGACATGCAAACCGGTTGGATAGGTGGCTGTCCGTAACAGGCGCTCCAGGAGCCCGGGAGTTCGCAGCACCAGGGGCAGCAAGGGTGGCAGCTTCGGGTGTCGCAAGGCCACATACATCGAACAGCGCCATCGCGGGCATGTGCGAATCGTCGGACGCCATGTCGGACCACGGCTCGACAACGGACGTGGTGTGGTCGGTGTTATTGGCAGGGGTGAAGTCGAAGCCCCATAAAGCCTCGAGACGGGCAGTATCGAGGTAGTCGTCCTCGGAAACAGCCACCGCAACAGCGGAAGGTCTGGGCCACTGCATGAGAGCGCCTGACGACTCGGACGGGTGGAGATGGAGGTTGTAGGTGTGGTTGACTTTATTGGCGGTGGAGCGTGTGATGCGCATCTGGGCGCCATTGCGAGTGTCCATATCGATGGTATTTTGTGTTATGCTGTTGGTATCTATAAGTTTGTGATCATTCTCAGTGATTAGAGAGATGTCACAACAACAGACAACTTTGGCAAAGCCAAGACGCTACCAGCGCACAGACTTGCTTGAAGGAAGTGAAGTGAATGGGAGACTTCTACGTGTGACGCAAGCTGCCAGTAGGCGTCTGCTGATTCGGTACAGATTTTCCACAATGTCGTAGTCTGGTGCAAAGGCCTCGTACTTTCCCTGGAAGTTATGCTTGATGGGCTTGTCGAGTGGCATGGACACGCGCTTCAGGGGTTGGCGCCTAAGGTGACGCCGCTCAAGATGCCCTCAACGAAGCCGCCTGCCTCTCTGTCAAGCTGCACAGGATCGATACGCCTCAGAGCCGCACGTTGTGCTTGAAGCACTTCCGGCTCCTCGAGTACACTGCGCATGACTTCAGCATCTTTCCTCCAGTACGCATCGACCTTGCCCTTCAGCTCGGCATCTCTCGCAATGCCGTTCTTCACCACACCAAGACTCCTCGTCTTCGCCAGCAGGTGATCAAGCACCTTGCCATGATCTCTGAGCTTCTCAGCAATCGGAGGTGGTGCGAGGAACGCACGACCAGTGGCTTGGAGCCAGATCACCCAGCCAAGAACACCATCGAACGCCGCGATTGCGAGACCGCGAAAGACAGGGACTTTCCAGGCGAGGAAGTCGATCTCACTGACGCGCGTACTGCGCTGGTTGGCAGTGCTGTCGTAGTTGGCTACGACATAGATCTCTGCTGCTGCGATCAGCACGCCTGCAATACAAGCTTGCACTCGCCAGCGGGATCCTTCAGCGCCACAGATAGAAGCCGAAGTCGTGATGCCTAGGGCGATCAGGTGTAGAACGTGAGGTATCAGTAGCGCAGGCACAGCGTAGAGAAGATATGCTGACTCTGCACCTCGCTCACTGGGCTTGCCAAAATTGCAATTCAGCAGGACATCTGGGCCGAAACGAGCATACAGTAGACGCGCGTCGAGACCACCCTGATCGAAGATGGTGCGTAGTCGCTCGTCTGTAGGCGTGAGAGAACGTAGGGCCTTCAGGCGAGTCAGAAGTACCCCACCTGGAGTCTGCAGTCGAGACTCCGTCACACGGAAGATGTTCTCGTGCTGGAGGAGCGGAAGGGTGGATAATAGCGCAGCAAGGGCTGAGAGGAACAGCACAGTCAATGCCAGCTGGGTTTTTGACGACACTGGGCGCAAGCTAGATTGTGGCCGTGATTTAATGTTGCGATATGTGGAGAGCACACGTGGGACAAGCCAGGGGCCGAAGAAGATAAGTAACGACTGTACGCTGGAGTGAGGTCAGTCAACGCAGGGATTGTAACAGCAACAGGGTATAATGAGCCTACGTCTGCCATGGAACCATCTTGACGCTGCAGCTTGCTTGCTACGGTGCATATAGCACAAAGAACTGCGTGGTGGACGAAGTGAGGTCGCGTCTGACTTGACGTGTCTCCGATTTCGGCCAGAATTTGGAGCGGATGCTTGATCATCAATCGGCAATCACCACTCATATGCGCTTCGTTCACAACTGCGTATTCCAACTCCCATATCGCCCACTGCGTTGCCTGACATTTCGACCATGGCGCCCTCGGTACTTCTTGACAATTCGTCCGACTTCAACATGCCGTCCTCCAACGCCGCCCCTCAGCGAACCCTCCTTCTCGCCCCGCCCTCTGTAGCTGCACATCCCGAAGCATTAAATCGCATACTGGAGGCTCATGACCGCAAGGCAACCGACATACAGATGCTTGATCGGCTCGCACTTGGCCTCGTAGCGCTGCCAGAGGCGACATATGATCTCGTTCTGCTGCTTACAAATGTGGATGGCAAGGTGCAGGGCGAAGCGCAGCTAGATCGCGAGGCAGTGTCGAAGTTGGTACGAAGTCTGCGAGAGGGTGGAGTGCTGAAGCCGCAGAGCGGGGCATTGGAAGCGCAAGATAGGACCGAGCTCATTCTTGGGGGACTTGTGGAGAGCGAGGGAGGGGCGATGATGAAGGTCAAGCCAGCTGGGGAACAGACTGTCAAGCTCAGCTTTGGCGGACGTAGGAAGGCCGACGCTGCTGCTGTACCTGCAAACGCGGCGGAGGCTGCTAGTACTGCAAAGCGAAAGAGTGAAGGGATCTCTGGGGAGCATGCGAGTGGCAATGGGGTCATGAAAGCCACACCTGCGGGAGTGGGCTTCATCGATACGAGTGACGACCTGGACATGGACTACGACGAGGACGAGGACGATGACATGGAGATTCCTAGTAATGAGGAGTTGGAGCGGGCGGAGAAGATCGACCCGGACTCGCTGTTGACAGAGGAGGATAGGAGGAAGCCGCTGGTGATACGTGAGTGCTGCCTTATCTCGTACAGGTTTGTCTCAGCCAACTAACACAATATGACAGCCGATGCATGCAAGCCCAATACGAAGCGACGGCGGGCCTGCAAAGACTGCTCCTGCGGTCTTGCCCAGCGGATCGAAGCTGAGGACAAGGAGAAGAGAGCAAACGCCGACGCAAGTCTAGCGAAGCTGACCGCCAGCGACCTGACCGAAGTGGACTTCACCGTGCAAGGTAAGGTTGGCTCGTGTGGGAACTGCGCCTTGGGAGACGCGTTCAGATGCGATGGCTGTCCCTACATTGGCCTGCCGGCCTTCAAGCCTGGAGAGGAGGTGAGGCTGCTGGACAATGAGGTCCAACTGTGATTGCACATGACATCTGAAAGTAGCAGTGGTCATGTTGGATGAGCATAGTTCCGGGCGTAGTAATGAGCATGACAACGAACATAGACTTGTACAAAATTGCCTCTAATACGCGATGTTCGATGCATAAATAGCCATTTGCCAGATTCTCCATAATAGACGAAGCTCCGTCATCAACCCATCGTAGTTCCGTGTACACAGGGCACTGTCTTACCCTGGGATGTTTGCCTCACCTTCAGGCGGGCGGAATTAAGATTTCCCGACACAACCTCGACCCCAGGTCAGCAAATATCATGAGCGATATTGAACTTGTTATCACTGGATCTCGTCCAACATGGTGTCACGCCCGAGGCAATTGCACGTGTCTGATCGAAGTTGATCTTCTCATTTATCTGCTATCAAACCGACGATTCGAGATGACAAACTCGAACGTTGTGACCCCGGTGAGCAATCACCAGTCCACATCAAGATCATCAGCAGGCAGACTTTGCCATCACGCAACTCTGAGCACTGCCATCCATAGTCCATCGGAATCTCATCACAGCGATTCGGCCTGGAGATACGATGTCCACTCCTGACTCATTTCACGGAACACCGCGGCGTCTCACGAAGGCTGTTCAACAACGTCGAACCACTCGCGCATGAGCTGTGTCTGGGCACGGCCGATAGCTTTGATACCCGACTTCATCTTCAAAGCCTGTAGTCCTCTGCTACGTGCTTGTGTGGCAAGTCTACTGATGCGGCTCGGGGTGCTACTCCGCGACGTCACGGCCACATAAGCGACTGGCCAAATTGGCGACTTGTAGCGATGTCACGGCGAATATCCGCAGTTCTCTCCAATGAGCGGACCGGGGTGAGCTGTCTAGTGTGCACCGGTATAAATTGTTTCAGCCGCCCGCTATGGCTCCACTGCTACGACAGGTAGGTGCTACATATCCACTCCATTGCTCGTGGCATTCTCGTGAGCTTTCACACTGAGCTGTTGCACGCCCACATGTTTCGCAGGAGCGTGACAGGAGTTTCATCGACAATTCTGTGGTCCCAAAACGTGATCAGCTTGAAAATTTCGAGAATAGACAGCTTTGAGTGGCACGATCTGCGATCCTAAAGACACTTTACAGACAGCCTCTTGTCACATATTAGCGTAGGGGCTCGACTGCTACATCGCCTAGCCAGGTCAGCATTCGCTGCGCACATGTATCACCCCGGACACTTCGAACAACGAAAGGCGATCTGGGCAAGGAGACAATGTCTCCCGGTTCCCACAGACGAGACATGAGCGGTCAGGCTCAACGGCCGCAGCTCGTCAAGATGCCCTGGACATGGCCTCCGCCACATCCTGCCAATTACACGCCGTCAGATCCCGATGCGCTGGGCCTTGAAGTCCTAAGCATTCACGTTGACAAGTCGTTGGATAGCCTGCATTTGGGTCTTGTACATGTGACGCAGCTCACGCCACTTGATCTTCTGAAGCTCGATTTGCTCCATCAGGCTTCGATACCCCTCGACGAGAGTCTAGCACGCGGTCTGAAGTCGCTCCGCGACGAAGACAAAGCGACTGTTCGAAGCATCAGTGAACTCGACACCGATCTGGGCTATGCTATTGGAAGTGCAATAGGTACCTTCGTGGGTACGGATTACTTTGGTCACGAGACCGGCATGGATATCATTGCCTTGCAATCGCCACATATATCTTGTTTAAACCTTGCCCTTGGTGCGCCTGCACTCATCAGTCATGGCACGACGGCGACTGTAGTCAGTAATTTCCATGCCACTCTCCGACATCCTTCCCGCAGCAGTGGCCGCGCACCAGTCTACCCCATCAATGCCCATCCGGATCTCAGTAATCTGCGTGTGGCGGGCTTGACGGCAACACAAACTCCGGACGAGCCCATTGAACTGGCCAGACCCTTCGGAGACACCTCGTTCTTTCCACGCCCAGATCCGGAGACGCCGTCTCGACGTTCAAAGACAGATTCCCCACGAGGCGGAGAGGAGCCATCTGTACGCTCGACTAGCGGCCGAAACGCGCCTGTGCCGCCGAAACTCAACAGATTCGACAGCGCCATCACTCCACCCGTACTTGCTCGAGATGACGCCGGCAAACCCGACGAAAAGCTCAAAGCTGTGGAAACAGCAACGGAAACGAACAGCAAACCCATGCGAGACCGCCTCCGCACTCTAGGCCTAGCGCTCTGCGCCGCCGAAGCGATGACCGGCCGACCCATATGCCTCGACACACCGGTCAATCCGCACCCGACGCCCAATAGCCACCGTCCGGTAACGGACAGAACGGGCTCCGACAGCACAACCACGTCCAACCTCTCGGATGGAACCAGGATCCGGTCTGAAACCTCCGCAACGGGCGAAGGCGAGGGCGGCGCGGCAGAGGAATGGGCCGTAGGCGCACAGATTTTGCTCGGTGCGAATGGCTCCGAGCTGAGGCAGAAAGTCGCCCGGTTCTGGAGTGACTGGCCTGATATTGGAGGCGAGGCGCTTATGGCTGTTGAAGTAGCCATTTCAGCGAGAGAACCGCGCCGGCACGATTGAGTGTGTTAAATGAAGGTAGGGACCTCGATCTCGATCCCGAAGAGGGATCATGATATGCATGGGTATCGCGTTGGGGATTAGACGCAACGCCAGCAGCGCAGCGCACCGTGGTAGGGGGACTACAATGTATACACTGTTGCGTATATAGAATCAATACACCTGCGTCTATTGATCCTTGAAGCGTAGTAAGTATTACAATTACAGATCCAGCTGCGGTGAGGAGACGCTGCACTACCACGGCAGACAGTGGGAAGCCAGGACATCCAAACATCTAGATAAGAGGCATTCTTGTCCTATCGTCGTACGTGACCACCCTCCACACGCTATAGACATACATGCACAGCAACAACGAAATCACCGGCAAAATACTGGTATGGCCGCTCTGCTGCTCGCTGAGTTCCCGCACACGACGAGCTCTTGAAGACTGTACCAACGACCAGCAAGTCGACCATCGATGGCGATGTCGCAGTGCAACTCTCCGCTTTCAGGATTGTCTCAGCGTATGATTGTGCCGTGTTTGCTGTCTGCGATGCGTATGTGAGGTACATTTTCGAGCCCGAGTGATTGCCAGATGCCTCCCGGCTTCGAGCCTGTCATTGGCTCGTGCTTTAGCATAGCCGTGTCTCAAACCTCATCGAGCGGCAGCAGCACTTACCCAAACACTGCTTGCCTCTCGGTTGCATCGTATCTATCGCCGAGTCGAAATCGCTGACCGTAAGCCTGCAGTTCCGATCCACTCTCAACAAATCTCGTGGTCGTGCCTCCGCTTCCAAGCGATCAGTGATCTCATTACCGAATGGCGTGTGTCCGCAACGATGCTCGCCCATAAAGCGGCCATTCAGTGGGAAGTAGCCTGGTAGTCTACGGCTCCAGGTCGAAGCAACAGACGATAATCGTTTCTGCGCTCGTCATCGTCACGAATCTCGATGATTATTCACTCGTACCAAAGTACCTCTTGAACGGCTTGATCATCGACGCCAGATACTTGGCTCTGGTACACGAAAGGGATCTTGATATTGCGTACATGACCTTCGATGCCGTTGATGTGCCAGTTCTTGGCTAAGCCTTTGTCGAAGTCGTCGAAGATGGAGGGTCATTCGCTATTGAGGGACCGCCAGGACTGGGCCGGACGGGAGAAGTATGGTCGAGGGTATGTTGGGTCCGGCCATCTCACAGCGGTGGTCTCCGTGATATTGCTTCTGGATGAATGGCGGGGCTCGATGCTAGAGATGTAAACCAATACGAAGGCAAGCGAGGGAATTTGCAAAGACGCTCCAAAACGAGAGTAAGCAACAGTGCTTGGCTTACGACAAACGGTTCGATTTGGAGTGCAATTGCACATACGTCGCATCTGTAATCGTCTTGAACCCCCTTG
This sequence comes from Oleoguttula sp. CCFEE 5521, assembly GCA_036872775.1. Lineage (NCBI taxonomy): Eukaryota > Fungi > Ascomycota > Dothideomycetes > Mycosphaerellales > Teratosphaeriaceae > Oleoguttula > Oleoguttula sp. CCFEE 5521. The sequence goes on along the minus strand of JAVRRP010000294.1, from coordinate 2,223 downwards.
TGCTGGTGTCCGGTCAGATGTAACAGGGTGGTGACAATGGAGCATCACCAGCGAGATGTTGGGAAAAGATCCGTTTGCGTGTCTTGTATTCGGGTCTGATGCTATTTCTCCGCGACAGTGCAATCCCAAATCCGCGTTCGTCGACGGGTTTGTATATTCATTGGAAGGCTACACGCAGATGGTTGGAATGATGCCTCATGCCAAAGGCTCTTTTTACGGCTTTACTCGGCATTAAGCCTTGCTGTCAAAGCTAGGGCGTGGTGGGGCACAAGATTTGACGACTATGAAAGTTGCTCGTGTGATGTACATTGTCACATCCACAGCAGTTGTCCAGAATGGCGGCAGTAAGTCCAGAGGATGGCATGTCCAAGCTAGACATCAACGGCAAAGATGCTGCCGGCAAGACGAACGGCACAGGCGGACAGCACGGGAAGAACGGCGAGATAGAACCGGGCGATTCGGACGAGGATGAAGCTGAAGAAGGAGAAGATGGCACGGCAAACGGCGAAGGCACAGCAAAGAAGAAGAAGAAGCGCAAGCCGCGTAAGAAGAAGAAGACCGGCGCAAGTGTCGCGCCCGGCCAGTCTTCCCCACCCCGAGTCGAAGTCTCGAAGCTCTTCCCCGATAACGCCTACCCCATCGGCGAAGAAGTCAAGTACAAGAACGAGAACGCCTACCGTACAACTTCCGAAGAGAAACGCGCCCTCGACCGCAGCAACTCAGACTACCTGATCGACTACCGGCAAGGCGCCGAAATCCACCGCCAAGTCCGCACCTACGCCCGCGCCAACATCAAGCCCGGTATGTCGCTCACCGAGATCGCGGAGATGATCGAGAACTCCACGCGCGCTTTGACAGGTCACCCCGGGCTGGAGGAAGGCGACAACATCAAAGGCGGCGTTGCGTTCCCCACAGGCCTGAGCATCAATCACTGCGCTGCGCACTACACGCCAAACCTCGGCAACAAGACAATCCTGCAGCAATCAGACGTGCTGAAAGTCGACTTCGGCGTCCATCTCAACGGCCGCATTGTCGACAGCGCCTTCACAATGGCTTTCGAACAGCGCTTCGATCCCCTACTTGAAGCCGTCCGCGCAGCCACAAACACAGGCATAGCGCTCGCAGGTATCGACGCACGAATGTCAGAAATCGGCGCCGGGATTCAGGAGACGATGGAGTCCCACGAGATTGAGCTGAACGGACAGCTCTTCCCGATCAAATCCATCCGGAATCTGAACGGGCATACCATTACGCCTTACTCGATCCATGGCGGCAGCTCGGGGAAGTCTGTGCCGATTGTTGCGTCGCCGAATAACACTGATCGCATGGAAGAGGGTGAGACGTATGCGATTGAGACTTTCGGGTCAACGGGCAAGGGGTACGTCCGCGATGACGGGGAGGTTTCACATTACGCGCGAAACCCTGATGCGCCGAAGAATACTCCGCTGCGGATCTCGAGTGCGAAAGGGTTGTTGAGAGTCATTGATAAGAATTTTGGGACGTTGCCGTGGTGCAGGCGGTATCTGGACCGATTAGGCCAGGAGAAGTATCTGCTGGGGCTGAACTGCCTGGTGCAGAGCGGAGTCGTGAATGACTACCCGCCGCTGGTAGACATTAAGGGGAGTTATACGGCACAGTGGGAGCATACCATCTTGTTGAGGCCCAATGTCAAGGAGGTCGTGAGCAGGGGGACGGACTACTGATAATCGAGAGATGTGCTCGGGTCTGGCCGGTAGCCAGCATGTCAGATAGAGAAGGATGGCTGACGAGGTCATGAACGATGTATGAGCGGTGGTTCGAAGGTCGGTCTATGCTAGCCACCAGCTGGCCAAGATACTTGGTGGCGCAGGGCCACCAGAGATGCTATGACGGGAGTGACATGTACGTGCTAAAAGCAGCACTCAAGTGAGAGTGCCAACGGCCTGCAATATTGCGTGGACGATGGTACATACCATTACAATTCTACACACTCTTCCTCGCCTTCTTAGCCTTCGGTACCTTAGCCTCTTTGCTCCCACCAGCCGAGCGCTTCTTCGTCTTCTCGCCAGCAGCCGCATCCTCCACCGACGCAGCCTCAATAGCCTTGACCTCATCCCCCGCCTCAACAGCCTTTACCTGATCCCCCGCCTCCACAGCCTCAGCAGTAGTCGTCTCAATCCCCTTCACCTCCTCCAACCCCTTCACCCCCGGTATCTCAAACTCATACCCCATCTCCACCAGCTT
>JAVRRP010000293.1:0-21364 GCA_036872775.1 Oleoguttula sp. CCFEE 5521 | reverse complement strand
TACCGTCCACCCACACGAGAGATAGTTATTTTGTCCATAGGTCCCCAAGAAGTGTGCGCAGCCGAGTACGATGCTCGCGAAGTTCCGAGTCCCGTGTCACCGCTCGAGGAGTCACCAGTACTTCCGAGAGCAAGACAGCCACTGCCAAACAGCGCCGCAGTAGCCGCAGATTGCAGTCCAGCAGCCCAACAGGCAGACCTGAACGCTCTCATGGGTAAGCGTCGCCAGCCTCCCGCTGTTACAGTCACTCCCCAAAAGAAGAAGCCTGCCTTCAAAACACCCACGAAGCATGACGCGGCGTCTTTCGATCGCCACGTTAGTTCCGTGCTCGAGGCCTTGCCGGCGCCTATCAGATTCCGGTCTAACCCTAGATCTTCGCCTCGAAACCCTAGTGATCCTCGCCCGAAGACACCACGCCTCGTGTCCCAAAGCAAGACGTCTGGGTTGACGCTCGCGCCTGCTGAGCTCGATACGAAGAAGTCTCAGTCTGCTGCAGATCCAGAGGTGAAGTTGTACCACCTCACTCAAGCAGGCCGTGAGGAACAGCCGATCCGCCTCTTTGTCCGGCTCGTTGGCGAGAACGAGCGTGTCATGGTGCGTGTCGGCGGCGGGTGGGCAGATCTTGCAGACTATCTGCGACAGTACGCCGAACATCACGGCAGTCGGACAGTCAGTGGAGGTCGGGAGGTCGATGTATCGACACTAGCCAGCGCTGGCACAAGCTCGAGGAAGGTGAGCGGTACCGCTGCCAGACAGACACCAATCCCTGGCTCTCGAGCCGGCAGCAACGAAAGTGCCAGCACACCCGTCTCTCCAGAGACTTCGAGTAGTCCGACGCCGGCCAACTACACATCTACGCCTAACAAGTCCTCACGTCCTTCGACTGCGGACTCGCTTGCATCGCGGACTGCTTTTGCGAGCGCAAATAATAGCGGGAAGAAGGCCGACCTGCCTGAGCATAAGGCGAAGTGGATCGAGGGTATGCTCGAGAAAGTCACGAAAGCGAGTGCTGAGAAGGCAAGAGGTGACAAAGGTGTAGTGGGAGAGATCGGGAAGGCGGGTGGGACGAGAAGGGTTATATTCAGAAGTTATAGTGCGTTGGGTGGAGTGGGGAAGAAGTGAAGATGTATGCTTGTGTATGAGTGGGCGGGATATGGCTGGGTATCGCAAAGTGATTGGGCATGTACGATGGTGGCATGCGCGCTGGATTTGTAGGGATAGCTGGACGGGCACAGCACGATCGGCACAGCAGACCATCAGAGCAAAGTTGCATGACAGGCGTTCTCATCGGCGTTGTTGTACGGTCATAGCATAGCGTTGACTATATACATGTATCCACCACACCTCTCAAGTACTATATCAGAAAGCACATCCATCAGCCTATGCGCATGGAATCGCCCCGGAATCCTTCCTCTCTTCTTGATCCGGGAAACGATGGGTAAAGCTCGGGTTCAAGCACTGTAGAACCACCGTTACTCGCTGTCGACTTCGTTACAACCATCATCGACATGTCACGGCATCTCCACGGTAAAGCGGGAGGTAAGGGGAGTACTCACTATAAGCTCAACACCAAATCCCCCCTGATACTCGCCTTCAACTCGATCTCAATCTCCAAGTTGGCCTCCAATGACAACTTCAACCCATCGCTATCCCCTCCCGGCGCCTCGCCAAACTTCTTGTAGGGCATATACTCCGGCTGCTTAGGATCCGACCCTCGAATGGGAATCTCGCCTCTCATAGCACGAGCATGCGTCACAGGCCCGTCCATGGACGTGCTATCCGGTCCAATGCGCTCGAATGGCCGCTGAGCCTGCAGCTCATGCCGCGCATCAGCTTCCTCAAGCACCTCCAAGCTAGTAGTGAACATGTGCTTCCCCTCATCCTGCTCTTTCTTCAACCGCTTCCTGCGATCTCTTCGCGACGATGAGCGTGAACGGTTAGTCTCTAGTCCTTCCTCGCGGCGCTGCATGGCGACTAGATTCTGGACTTTCTTGTTCTGGGTCACTGTGCGGCCTTCCTCGATCTCTTTGTTGGGTTGCCGGGGTGGTCCACCCTCGGCTTCTTGCCGCTTGATGAGCTGTTGCTTGCGGCGGTCGATTTCTTCTTGCTCGGATTCATCCTCGGCTTCCTTGTGGTATAGCCTGTCGGGGGCTTCGGTTTCCTTGACCATGATCGCGGTTGTTTGGCAGCGATCCGCTGCGAAGGCGCTTGAAGGAGGTTTCCAAGTGGATCTTCAGGCTATGGCTATGTGGTCCAGTGGTCCAGTACGTGGATGGGTGAAGTGATGCAGCAATTGGTCAATGATACAGTCCTCTCAATTCTACAGACAACGGCCAGCAGATGCAGCAACGGCAGCTTCTCCAGCCCTCCCACGAATGCCGTAGTCCGCAGCAAGGTCCAGGACCGCCGCCAACCAATGACCACTGCTCACTCTAGAAACCTGTTTCCATCCTCGCCGTAACTTGCACGTCTTTACCCCACCGGCGCTGCTGCCGACATCCTCGATCACCAACAGGGATCACTTGCTGCATGCGAGCGTTCCGGCCGCGCTACGCCACAGCGATGAAGTCACTTTGTCTCATGCAAGCACTCTACGCGCGTCGTTGTGCAAGAATCTTGATGGAAGCGGAAGACAGACTTTTGACGGACGTTTGGGAAGTGCGTGGTTGGCGCGTGGGGTGGCTGGAGCAGTCGAACGACTCGTAATGTGAGTTTGGAAGGAGACGAATGAGAGGAATTCGATTGATGAGGTTTGATTAGCGGAATTTGTGCCCGGTTCGCTCACAAGAGAGAGTTCAGCGAATGTCTGGAGTGGTGGAACTATCTTGCGAGATTCTGTGCTGGCACGCTGTGGATGCTCGGAGGAAAGCGTAAGAAGCAGAGGGGGGTAGAAGACATTGTAGGTAGTGCCATAGATTGCGGTGCATTACATAGAACATCAAAGCACCACTGAACACCAATGTGTCAGTGAACACCTCAGCATTTTCAAGTCCATCTAGTTGAGCAGACCCAGTGTCAGGTCACCGTGGATCTTCGCCTTCAGCTGGATCTCGATGTCCAGGTTCAGCTCAAGTCGCAATCGCAGTTGCTCCCCGCCTCCCTCCTCCTCTTCCTTCTTCTCTCCGCCTCCAGTCAGTCCACCAAGTGCCTTGCCTGCGGTGTCGCCAACCTGCCCAACGGCCTTGCCTGCGGTGTCCTGCACCATCTCGCCTCCAGGTAGACCTTCAGTGATGTCGTCTAGCCCACCACCGCCCTTACCCTGCTGCTTCTTCTGCTTCTGCCTCTGCCTCCTCCCACCACTAGCACTCTGATCGCTCCTGGCCACACTCTCCGCATCCGAATCGCCTCCCTTCCGTCCCCTTCCACGACTCTGGCGTCTGCGGGACTTCTCGCGCTGCTGCTGGGGTTCCGGCTCGGCCTGCTCCTCACCCTCGGCGTCAGCCTGTGCGTCTTCGCCGCCCTCGTCCGTGGCATCGGGAGTGGGTTGCTGCTGAGGTTCTTCCTCCTTGGCTGCGGCTTCTTTCTTGCCGCCGAGCTTTTTGGGAGTTTTTTTGACGGAGGAGGAGGATTTGCTGGCCGAGGCGCCGGCACTGCCACCGGCGCTCGCACCGCCTTCGGCACCTACAGAGGCTGATTGCGATTCTTCTTGCTTTTCCGACATGGTGGTAGATTACTCCTTGGGTTTTGGAATGGACCAAGGTATTGGGATTGAAAGGGTTTTAGTGATAGTTGAGAGAGCTGAGATAGAGATGCCCACGGGTATTGATTGCAATGGTAGGATAGAGATACGGACCCCCTGCCGGAGAGAAAGGATTGAGAGCCAGCCCACCGTGAAACCTGTTTCGCGGCCTCGATGCGATTCGGCAGCTCTGTCTTTGTCTGACGCAATGGCAGCATCTTGGCCCTACCAGCCCCCCGCTACTAGTATATCTGTACAAAGCAAGGCACATCCTTGCGCGTCGCAGTAGCCGACAGCCATGCAGATCGGGGGCGTCGGAGTCAGCCGCCGGCTGTTGGATGGTAGTCTGCGTGTGGCTGAGCACGGCAGACAGACTTTGCATTGTCGACTTGTGCAAACGTAGCTGTTCTTTGGTATCGACCATCATTCGTGTGCCCTCACATGATGTGCACCAAGTGTCAAGAGTGATATGAGAATGCGTACCGTAACATAGATGGATCCGCAACGAGGGTGGCATCTGCGTCAGACGCATGAGACCTCGTTTGCTCGTAAAGCGCAACAGATGGTAGGTCGAATTCACGTGCTGCCTCGGCACCGTTGATTGTAACGACAGCTTCACTTCTTGTCTCTTTCGTCTGCGCTGGAATTTTCATCGAGTCTTCAACGTTCATTGCATCAACGGCATAGAGCGGAACCTGAAGACCTAAGCTGATCAGCCGAGTGCCGTCGAAGATGGCAGACCAAGCAAGCAAGGACGCGGCTGCGCAGCAAAGAATCGTATCTCATATGCAGAAAGATCACCATGATTCTGTCAGTGCCTTCCAGAGCTCCTCGTCCAGATTTCTTGTACTCATATCCCTAGATTGTCCGGTACCTCGAGCACTACAATAAGGTCTCCGCCTGGACTGCGCAAAGTGGCGTCCTCACAGCCGTCGATCTCAATGGCATGACCCTCACAGCAAGCGGCAAAACCCACCGCATACCTTTCGACCCACCTCTGAAATCCTATAGCGAAGCCCGCGAGCGGGTGGTATTGATGGACAAAGAGTGCCTGAAAGGTCTTGGTCGCTCAGACATCACGATCAACGAGTTCATCTGGCCTACCGGTCGCTACGGGATCGAATTCGCCGTCATACTTGGGATCTTCGCGGCTTACAGTCAGCGATGGTGGTTTGCGCCCGGTGGTATCGTGGAGAGATCGCTTGGAGCAGGGGTCGCGAAGTTCAGCTATAAAATACAGCCTTGGCTATTTGGGGGCCTGGTGGTAGTGCATGTGGCGGAGCTGGCGTACTTCGTACCTGCAAGACTGAGGAAGCACTCTGTCAATCCGAGGACGGGACTGTTTTGGTTGTGGTGCGCGGCGCAAGCTGTCATGGGTATCGGATGTTCAAAGCGGTTCGACGCACTGGTTGAGAAGAAGAGGGTGGCGAAGGGGAAACAGCAGCATTGAGGTGCATACGTGCTCGAATCACTCCTTCGTGCTCTCTATGGAATATTTTAATGCGTGCACTCTTGTATGCGTAGCGCTATGTGCTCAAGCACAGTGGTCGTGAAGACAGTGGTGGCTGCTAGGGTGCGGAAGCTGCAATACTGGCTTGCGTAGCCAAGAGCACCCCTGACTTCACTCCTGACCGTGACTGCCTGCAACTGAGAGTCATGAGTCTTGCCACAGCGCTACATGTATTGTTGGTTAACATATGTAGACCATGATCGGACACACGTCCAGGTGCCACGTTCAACGTTATCTGCAAGCATCGATGTGGTCATCGTAAAGGATGTAACTCTGCGAGAAATGTATTGCACCGCACCCATCTTGCTACCACCACACCGACGAGATCGCGAGCAACCTCAACGGTGTAGTACATTCATCACTAACAGTCAGGTGAACGCAATTAGATCATGGCACCGACCATCATCGACCTTGAGCTTTCGTCGAGTGATGAATCGGACACCGTCGTCAGCAGGGCGAGTACGCCAGGACCCTCGATTGAGTCTGCCGACTATGATTCGCAAACATCAGACCAACATTCAGATCGACCTGTCACTTCGTCGAACAAGCAGCCCGCGGAATTGGACGAGGCAGCGGAAGTCAGCCAACTTCTGGCGGACCCATCGAACTTCATCGCGCTCGGAAGCTTTGTTGGATGCAATGTCGGCAGCGAGTCCTCTGGAAGCGACTGGCAGGATGTAAGTTGCGATTTAGCAGATGCGTCGCTGAATACGGAGATTCTGGATCATCTGCAGAAATTGGGCGCAGCTAGGTGGATCCGGGTGGCGTGTCGATCGGTCTCTAAAGGTCCACAGCTTTCTCATATGTTGTACCATATCCACCTGCTACGCGGCGACGTCGGGCACAGATACGTCGATCGAAGCAACAAAAGGCTCACGGCATCCCTCGAATTGATTCTTGCGCATGTCGACGTCAGTCCGGCAACATGGGCTGGAGAAGTAACACCGAGCCAGAGTGTCAAGTTCGACTGGTGGGCAACAGCCGAAGAGGGCTCGTTGTTCAGCAAGTTCAATGACCTGCCATCGCCCGAGCCCGAGTTATTTAGCGTCACTGAGCATTACGTCCGAGGCGCAATGCAAGACCTTCTCGAGCCCGATGCACTGCAGGGTATTCGCACGTCTCTATATCCTTACCAACGCCGATCAGCAGCTGCCATGCTACAAACGGAGTCTGTCTCAAAGTTAGAACTGGACCCTCGACTGGAGCGGCGAACCGCGCCAGACGGCACTTTCTTCTACTACAGCCCTCGTGAGATGCTCTTCCTTGGTAAGCCGCGGTACTATGAGGCTTGTCGAGGTGGTATATTGGCAGAATCCATGGGCCTCGGCAAGACGTTGATCTGTCTTGCACTGATCGCAGCTACGAAGCACCACCTCCCACACATGCCATCGCGCTCGACGCAGCCACCAGTGAGACGTTCGGTGGCGAAACTATCAGTCATGACGGTATCTGCCGTCAACCGCTATTCCGTACCTTGGAGAACCGAGCTGGAGCGGATAAGAGCCGCCACCGGCGAGGGAAGGCCAGGCTGTGTCCAATTATTGGAGGAGAGTCCACCGACATATATGGTGCCTCCGATGGGTCAACGGACAGGACGGAACGCAGTCGTATCAGGAGAAGTCCGCACGCTTGCTGCGACGTCCGTCATCGTTGTTCCTCGAAACTTGTGCAGTCAGTGGCACTCAGAAATCGAGAAGCACATCGATGAGAACTACCTTAACATCCTTGTGATGGAAGACCTGCGCAATCCACTACCATCAGCAGATGAATTGCGAACATACGACGTCATTTTGTTCTCCCGGAATCGTTTCGAACGAGAAGTAAAGGACGGTGCAGATGGGCAGAATAGAAGGTTGCCGTCGGGCAAGCAAGTCTGCCGATGCTCATACATCGGCGCCACTCGGATTCGAGACTGCCACTGCATCAAGAAGGAGCAGCTTTACGTCTCTCCGCTAAGACACCTCCACGTGAAACGACTCATTATCGATGAGGGTCATTCCTTCTCGGCAGGTCAGAGCGTCGCGGTCAGCGTTGCAAACAAACTCATCACAGCTGACCACCGTTGGGTGGTGAGTGGTACCCCAGCAAAGGATCTTCTTGGTATCGAGGTGGAGGCGCCTGACTTGGTGGCTCGCGAGACCATCGCAGCTGGGCGGCAAAGCTTTGACGTGCGATAGGATACGAAAGGCGCAATCGAGAGCCTGGGCTCATTGGTCAGTAATTTCTTGCGAGTGAAGCCGTGGTCCTCGGACATCAAGCGTGGCAAATCTGTTATGTGGGAAGATCTCATCTACAGACACGAAAGCTTACGGCGGCGAACGTACTCTGGCTTCTCCGGCTGTCTCTCGCGGACATCGGGCAGCGTTGTGATCAAGACTCGTCCTGAGGATGTGGAGCGAGACATTGAACTGCCTCCATTCACCCATCGCACTGTATTACTGAAGCCCTTGCTTTTTGACAAGCTGACAGCAAACTTATTCACGCTTGTATTGACAGCAAATGCCGTGACGTCGGAGCGAACGGATGCCGACTACCTGTTCCACAAGAATTCGACGAGTGCCAGACACCACTTGATTGCCAATCTACGCCAAAGCGCGTTCTTCTGGACTGGGTTCAGCACCGAGGATGTGGCAGGAAGCAGGAAGAATGCGCTTACCTACCTGGAGACGCAAAGTACCGGTGCCACGGCAGAAGATCGCCAACTACTGAGGGAAGTCATCGCAGCTGCAGATCAGGTGCTGTCTATTGCTGGATGGCAAAAGCTGAGCGAGTCTCATGAGCTCGGTGTGTTTATCAGGGAATGGCCAGCAGACACCGCACAGTTCTGGGCATTTGCAGGGTGCACGCAGCCGCTGATGACCGGCATCTCGCAGGCATTGGAGGCGCAGCGTTATGTCCATGAACGTGTTGGGATGGGTAGTCCCGACGAAGGATTGGCGGGCGTGGGTATCAAATCGCTTGCTCGAGCACGGGACGGACGAGCCCACGATGCCGGAATGTTGGAGAAGCAGCAGTCTGGTGAAGCCAAACCTGGTGTACCACCGTCGAGCATACAAGGAGAGCCTTCGTTGAAGCGTCGGAGATCAGTTACTGATGGTGGATACCGAGGTTCTCCAAAGAAGCGCAGGGCTTCTGCCAGTGTGGCTTCACGATCGGCCGCCACCATAGCAACAGCCTCGCAAGACGGTTTCAGTAGCACCACGAGTCAAGCAGCAGGGTCCGACACGAAGTCTCTTGCGGATCCCGCTGTCAGGCACATCGTAGATGGTTCAGTGGCCGCTACCTCTGATATTTCCACGACTAACCATGAGCCTGCTGCTATTGCTTTTCCGGGGGACACACCGTTCGAGAAGACTCAGATCATCGGCACCACCTCTGCTAAACTCAGCTACCTAGTGACGCAGATCGTGAGATACCATCAAGAGGAGAAGATTCTTATCTTTTACGATGGAGACAACGCTGCCTTCTACATCGCCCAAATGCTTGAGCTGCTTCACATCACTCACGAGATCTACGCCAAGTCACTCACTGCAGCGATCAAGTCCGAATACGTGGTCAAATTCAACAAAGATCCAGAACAGCGCGTACTTCTGATGGACGTGGAACAAGCCGCCCACGGTCTCAACATCTCTTCCGCATCGCGAGTCTACTTTGTCAACCCGGTCTGTCGACCAAACATAGAGGCTCAAGCGATCAAACGAGCACATAGGATTGGGCAGACGCGACCTGTGCATGTAGAAACACTGGTCTTGGAAGGCACAATTGAAGAGAAGATGCATGAGCGATCGAAGCGTATGACAGGCATTGAGCACAGAGGCGCAAGCTATCTTGAGGACGATGACGGTATACGTGGGATCATACAAAGCGCTCAGATCATCGCAGTCACAACGGACGAGATGTCAGGCGCTGGGCAAATAGCTCCACTTGCCGAACCACAACAGCTCTGGGGTCGATCCGGGTGGCAACAGAGCTTGGATATTACCGGTTCTGCCAGTTCCAATAGGAAGAAAGGGAAAGCTGTGCCAGTGAAAATCACTGTGACTCTCGAAGAGCGGCGAGAAAGAGGCATAGTGGAGACGCAGTCAAAATTGGGCGTTAGCGACGATGCCGCGCTGTCGAGTGGGTCTGGGCCTGACTGAGGACGACATACGGTCAGCACCCGTATGAGCGGAACGATCACGGGGACCGCAGTGATAGACCGAGTCTCGTCGCAGAGTGGAAGACGCTGTGGCGATAGCATGGGCACTGTTTGACTAGTGCTGCACCTGGCGTGGAAGGCCTTGGCATGTCTATCTGGTGTAGCGAGCGTTGCAGCACGTAATCTGGCTAATAATGAGCATGATACTATCGACACAGGATCAGACCTCAGGTTCAGCGATACTTGATCGAAGAGAGAAAGAAACGACGCTAGTGCAGCTTAGCAATTGCGTGATGAAGCAGCCCCACACAATTGCCTGAGGTCAAGTCACGCAATCCCGACAACGCGATGTCGACACACGCAAATGTGTGTATGGTGGTGTATGATAGGCAGCGGTTGATCACTAGGATAAGTACAGTACACCATCCATTCTCCCTCGTCTTACGCGTTCCTTCTCTTCATCTCACTACTTACTGTCCTATGAACCATGGCTCCTGGGCTCTTGAACGACGACTTGCCAGATCGCTCGGCGACTGAGACCAATGGCAAAATTGCCTACCCTCAGCCATTGAGGCTCTCAGGTGCTTTGGAGAAGTACAAATTCGAGGACCTCACGCCGGTCGCTGGTCGCGAGTACCTCAACGTCAACATTGTGGATGAGCTCCTTCAAGACAACGCCGCTCTTCGGGACCTTGCCATCACGAGTAATGCTCACAGCTTGTCGTGTATGACCACTGCTAATACTTGCCAGTCTCTCAACGCAGCGTTGTCTTCTTTCGCGCGCAGGACAATCTAACCGATGATCGCCAGAAGGAGTTCGTCCACAAGCTTGGTTTGCTCTCCGGCAAGCCCAAAGACTCCACTCTCCACATCCATCCAGTGCTGAACAATACTTCTGAATTCGGCGTTGCAGACGCGGAGATCTCTACCATTTCTTCCGAAGCACGAAAGAAGTTCTTTGGTGGCGAGCAGGGATCACGACAGCCCAGGCGCTACGATGCTGCGACTTGGCATGCGGATATACAGTTCGAGAGGAAGCCGGCGGACTACACTAGCTTGAAGTTGACAAAGCTGCCGAGTAATGGCGGGGACACCCTCTTTGCTTCGGGCGTGGAGATCTTCGATCGGTTCTCGAAGCCATATCAGCGATTCCTCGAGGGCTTGACGGCTACGTTTATTGGCGACGGCTTCCACAAGGCTGCCGCTGCGAACCCCCATACGGTGCACATCCACGAGGGCCCAAGAGGCGCTCCGGAGAACATCGACCAGACCCTGTCTGCGGTACATCCAGTAATAAGGACCAATCCCGTGACTGGCTGGAAGAGCGTGTTTGCTCTCGGCACTTTCCCCAAATACATCAACGAACTGCATGCCGAGGAGAGCGATGAGCTCTTGGCGAAACTGCGGAGGACAGTTCTGGACTCCCACGATCTGACTGTGAGGTTCAAGTGGAAGAACGAGAACGATATTGGTAAGTGGCTACTCTACCGTCGATTGTGGAACGACACTGACGCCCTCTTTGCTGTGTGGGACAATCGCAGCGCCTTCCACTCGGCCACGTTTGACTACTCGGAGCTTGGCGAGCGATTCGGGCATCGTGCTGTCGGCATTGGCGAAAAGCCTTACTATGATCCAAACAGCAAGTCGAGATCCGAGTCGTTGGCTGACGGATACCAGCTCGCGTAGTTTTGGTCACTTGACGGGTACGCCAATGGCGGAGCTAAATCTCTTCCCGGGCGCTCGCAGAGCGCAGTCGGACCTCTATACAGACAGGTCTATAGGTCAATATCTAGTTGACCAGAACGCGAGCCTCAGTGAAGTCGTACCATGGCCCCTGATTGTGCTATGCCGGTGTTGTCGTCATGTACCACCACGCGTTTGCTGCAGCGATGAGAGATACGACAGTGTCCTGAGCACTTCCAGAAGGTTTGCAGACGGTTGGCTCGTTGCCGTAGTCCAGTCGGTAGCTACACGGGAAGCAGCGTCTACGAGTGAGGCATCCAGGCCCGAAAGACGACACAGGTAAGGAATGTCAAGAAACATCATGTCGCATGTCCGGGCGTGCCATCCGATAGACTGTCTATCACGACCTTCAGCACTAACTTACCGTCCGCGTCTTTCGTCTTACCAGCCATGTCAAATGCTCCAGGTGCCGAATTCAATCCGCTGAATCGATGCGTGACCAGCTTGTCGAACCGTGGTGCATCTTTCGTCTTTGACGCAGCTTGCACAATCTCGATGCTTTCGGCGTATGTGTTGGCGTACCGGAATACCCCTACGATGTCGACTTCTCGTAATGCTGCGGCGCCCAGAGGTATCGTCTGTATGGGATGGCCCATGCCGACCAGCATAAGACGGCCGCCAGGCTTTGTTGCCTGCAAGGAATCAGTACAGTGAACGTTTGCACCGAAACTTTGGTCTTACATAGATGCCAGCCTGTACACATGACGGCACACCAGTGCACTCGAACACTACATCGACCTCGCCAATCTCACCAATGGCACCCAGCTGCGCCGCTGTCTCCTTAGCGATCGCAAGGTTCTCCTCCGTATCCTTCCCTCTCTTCATGGGTACCAAGTACGAGCTGTGAGCAAAGCCATTCCCCACAGCAAATTCCAGCCTGCCCTGGTCGATGTCTGCGATGATGACTCTTCTCGCACCTTTCACCTTTGCCACAGCCGCGCAAAGCAGTCCTACGGCTCCAGCTCCGAAGACTACAACACTCGCACTCTTCGGCATCAAACTCCGCCGGAACGCATGCAGTGCCACGCCGAGGGGTTCTAAGAGCGCTCCGATATCCAGACTGACATCCTCAGGCAACTTATAGCACCACTTCGCCGGATGATTGATGCTCTCCTGCAGCGTACCCTGAAAGTGTGGGAAGCTCTTGCCACTACTCCTGAACTTCAACTCTTTACAGATATTGTATCGTCCCTCTTTACATCTGTCGCAAGCCTCGCAAGGTAGACCGACTTCGAGGGCTACTTGATCGCCGACTTTGAGGGATGAAATCGAAGAACCGAGCGCGGTCACTATGCCGGAAGACTCGTGGCCAAGAGAGAGCGGTTCGCGGACGAGAATGTCACCGTTGCGGAAGTGGGAGTAGTAGTGCAGGTCGCTGCCGCAGAGGCCGGTGGAGGCGACCCGGACTTGGACTTCATTGTCGGAAGGGGGTGGGAGATCGCGGGACTCCTATACGGATATGAGTGTCTGTTTCTAGCACAGAGAAAAATCGACTTACTATGCGGAGGTCTTTCACCCCGTGCAGTACGGAGGCTTGGATTTGAGATGCCATTGCCTTTCAGGTCTGAGTAAGATGGCGAGTTGCTGCTGCTTGGAGACTCGATGATGAAAGGAAGAGAGTGTAGAATGACAAACGACAAGGCAGATTACGCTCACCTACTTACCATCGATCGGTCGCTCACTCTTGAACTCGTTGTAAGTATGATGTACGTACAATGCCGGCATTTGATAGTGCCTCGGAGGAGGCTTTCTGGGGCGTCGGCAACTGCAGGCGTCTGAAGTGGACGTCGTGTGGCGGCGACATCGATGGACTGTGATCAACATATAGCACATCTGAACTCCATCCGCTGAGGACTAAGATTAGCATCCTAGAATATTCAATTACCTTTGTACATTCGCACATTCAAGAAATCGCATTTCGCCCGGACGCCAACATGACTTCGCTGCAAAAGCTCTTCGGCCTCGAAGGGAAGACAGCACTGGTGACTGGCGGCACGCGAGGAATCGGACAAGCAATGGCAATAGCACTGGCAGAGGCAGGAGCAGACGTGCTACTCGTGCAGGTACGAGATATTGATGAACGCCAACGAAGAGCATGTTATTGACGTCCATCACAGCGAGATGAAAGCAACACCGAAACACTGTCGGCAATTAAAGCCCTCGGCCGAAAGTCCCAAATCTACATAGCCGATCTGTCCTCCCAAGCCTCAATTACCGCCCTGATCCCCAAGATTATCGCCGACGGCCACCAGATAGACATCTTGCTCAACTGCGGTGGCATACAGAAGCGCCACCCGGCTCACAAGTTCCCGGATGCAGACTGGAATGAAGTGCTGCAAGTGAATTTGACCACAGTCTTCACCCTCTGCCGTGATGTGGGAGCCCACATGCTGTCGCGAGAGCCCGATACACGTGGTCGAAGAGGGAAGATCATCAACATCGCATCGTTACTTAGCTTCCAAGGAGGCTTCACCGTCCCAGCATATGCGGCGAGCAAGGGTGGTGTAGCGCAGGTCACCAAAGCTTTCTGCAATGAGTGGGCTAAGGAAGGGATCAACGTCAATGCCATCGCTCCAGGCTATATCGCTACGGAGATGAACACAGCGCTCATCAATGATTCGAATCGAGCTGATTCGATATTGTCGAGGATACCAGACGGAAGGTGGGGTAAGCCGGAGGACTTCTGTGGGAGCGTGGTGTTCTTGGCCAGTCCGGCGAGTGACTATATCTCTGGCGAGTGCTTAGTGGTCGATGGAGGTTACCTCGCCAGGTAGTCGTATATACTGCGGAAAGCGTTGCCGATGGATTGAAATGCGCCATACGAATCGTGCGCTGGCGACCACTCCGTGTGCGGCGCTTGTGCCACGACCCCACCCGGCCCCGGCTTTGGCACAATGCTATCAACATGGTCAGTCCTTGCTGCCCCAGCCCGCCTGATCAAGTGACCTACTGAGAAGTGCGACTCTGGCCCGTTTCATCGTTCAGCGCAGTGACACCATGAGAGCGATCTACGTGATCAACGCCGTTATCGTTTGCATAGTCTGGAATGTAGATATCGTGTGCTCGGTGGCCTTCGTGATGCACATGGCGAAGGCCACCGCCGAAGGCATAGTTCGGGATGTAGATGTCATGAGCGCGACGACCTGCGATGCTGAATCCGAACGCGTCAACTGTGTCAGCTGCGTGCCTTCCGGCATCCTGGCGCGGATCGACTGCGGACATATTTCTGGATGGAAGAGTGCGATGATGCAAGCCCCAAGGGTGGATGACACGGCAGCGGATGCACCAGCCAGAGGTAGTGCGATGTTGGCGCCATCGATGGATGACCTTGCAATGCCGGCACCAGGCGAAGTGCTGACCGAGCGGATGGCGCACTCGACAATGCCTGCAGAAACGTAGTGGACGCTCGGGCAGATCGTGATTATCGATGCGTGGAGCCTGGTGTCGTCTCCAGGCATTCCATGCATGCTTGCGAGCGTTCCCATTCATTGGGCGATGCATTGGAAGGCGTAGCGCGGCCGGGTCTCGTGGTGCTGCAAACCCATTTTCACGCTTGATGCTCCTCTCACGGTCGTTGTGATGCGGGCCTACGTGCGGCAAGTGAGCTCTGCCAACGATGCGTCAGTCCAACAGATATCTCCGCTCGACCGGGCGTATCTCAACAACAAATAGACCTACACATGCCCGAAGTAGTCGCGTTCGTCGTCTTCAAGCTTGACCTTGATTTCTGGGGAATTCCCATGCTGGAGATGGTGGGCATGTGGGTACCCCAGCATCTCGTGCGCTTCTGATCCGTAGCCCTGAGATAATCTCGGACACAGTCGTTACTCGGTTATAGCTTGATGTTGGGAATGAGTGTGCTCTTGTGGAAGACGCGAGATTGTAGTGTGTGAAGTGAGAGATGAGATTAAATGCGAGGGAAGCGTTGTCACTTTGCGATCAGGTCGTGATTCTCGCTCGAGGGAAGGAGCGACGGTCGATGCTCTCGAACCGCAGCCCACGTGGCTCGCAGCCTCGAGGGATGGAACAACGAGACCGGACCGCGAAACTCACAAGTACCATAGCTACCTTTCGCTCGACTTTCACCAGGTGCAGAACAATCAACAACATAACAGCGCCTGGCGAAGAGGACTGCAGGACCCTCGCTTGGGATTGACAGCACTACTCACACAAGGCCCTGAATTGCGAAACGTGTTCCAAACATGCTCATCGCAGCTTCAACCAAAGACAGGATCGAGTCCCATCTCAACACTGCTCGCTGCCAACGATTGCGGTCGCGAAGAGGGAGCTTTGATGGAGCTCTCGTCAGGCCTAGTGGCCTTCATGCAGGAATGGCGAGCAGACCGATGTAGCCAGCAATCGTCGCGCTCGATACTGCTATGTCGACAGTCCATGAGATGAGCACTCAGTCTTCCAGTGTAGCTTTTGTAGGTCATAGGCCAAGGATGAGCAGAAAACGTTGGTAGGTGCTGTCGAAGTCCATCACGGGATGACGCACTGTTCACGCGACGCGTCTCTCCACCTTCTTGAAACCATTAAGCTGAAGCACTTCACATCACAGCCATCACCTTGGTGATCGATCACGCGAATATAGACAGCTATGGCCATCGAGAATGCCGACAAGGAGGAGCGCCTCAAAGCTGCTCTGTGGTACAGCGTCGGCCAGACGATCGATGCCCACACGGACATCAATGCCACTGCGCACTTCATCGGCTCACTGAGCGAGATGCTGTATGCACAGATCGGTACGTGTAGGAAGCTTCGCTGAACAGAATGCTACTGACATCGCGCAGAGAATGTCAGTCAAGACCTGGAGACTTTTGCGAAGCACGCTGGACGGACGACCATCAATTCAAAAGACGTCTTGCTTCTCGCTCGGCGCAACGAAGGTCTTGAAGAAGTGCTGAAGCAGGAAGCGAAAGCCGTCAAGGATCGAGACTCGGCACGCTGATCTCTGAAGTTTTCATCGTATTATGTGCGCATATGATCTGGCCTGTCCACTTCATGCCATCAGAGGGCCTCACCACCTTCATTGCGTGTGCAGCATCCACTGCTTATTCTGGAAGCCGAGATCGACCTGCGTGACCTACCAGCGAAGGGGATGTCTTGCAGAATTGAGCGTGGCCAACGCCGACGGATACGTATACGAAGCTGATGAATGTTCTTCGTCTCCTGGAGCGTGTGGGTGACCTCGAACTTGGGACGGTCGAACCTGGTGACCTTCAATTGCCCTTCGATCCGAGCACTGGTCACAGCATTGGGCAAGACTACCGCGCTGCGGGTCACGTTGTGATACCGTCAGTCATGCTGTCACCGTCCACCGCACCAGTCCGGCTTCTTTCGAGCGTGAACTCCGGACCGCCGCTTACTCACTGCAGTTTCTGCTCAATACGTCCCCTGAATCAACATCACACTTCATCGCGCTCTCCTGGGTACCTCGCTGTGCAAAGACCACACTGTCGGTGTTGTCTAAAGAAGCTTACGGCCCAGTGCCCATTGCCGACTCCTTGCGAAGGTTCATCAGGCTGATAACAGGCAGAACTGGCTACATCTCGTTCTGTATGGGAGGTACTCTGTCGTCGTTGATATGGAGCCAACCGATCTCCGGCGCATGCTCAACAAGAGCTGCTGCCTCGCTCGGAATGGACTACCAATTACCAGGGCCAGTGGCTGCGCCCGGATGAAGCTTGATAGTACACAGTGGAGACGTCCTGGAGAGTCTATGGATAGCCCTGCAGTGAAGTGACGTTTTACACGTCCCCATTAGGACACTCATGTGTGGCTACCCGTCTTTCCGCTGTTGTCAAGCTCTTGCTTCCTCTGAACGATGTTTGCCCAACACACGTTACTGGAACCCGGTCTGTACGATCGTCTACTTATCAGCACTTGACTCATGTTGTACTGCACACATCTTAAGCTCAGCGGACAGGACGAGATTGCATGTGATGCGTCTCTACTCGCAGTCCTCTCGGCAGATGCATTTTCTATCAAACCAACATCTGAGCTACGACACCCATGGCCCCGGAGTGATGTGTCTCCGGGTGTGCAGCGTACAACGATTGCGCCTCCAATGCTTCATAGGCCACGCTCCTTCATCTCCTCCTTAGTGCGCGAATCGGAAGTCCAATCTCTTGTTTCCTTGGTGCTTGGTGGTATCAAGATAGTCTTGCTTCTGCTCCACACTCATTGCGTCCCACTTCCTCGCCCGGCTCCTGTTCTTGGAGACATAATAGAACTTGGCGAAGATGAACAGCAATATGGACAAACAAGCGATTGCGATCAACACAGAGTTGCCACGCTTATACAGCGGCTTGTCATCTGCCTGCTCAGACGTCAGTAACGATCGATCGCATGCATGGCGCGGGCTGCAAGATTACCCTGTAAATCTGGCTGGCTATTACACCTCCGAGCTGTACCATCATGCTGCCACCAAGTCAGTATTATGCACTACTTCAAGTGTTCATTTCCGCGTACTTATAACAGGCTGCTGATATCGAGCGGGTCCGCACAGAGCCAGAGTTCCTGGAAGACAGGCCAACGAGGATGGCGTGACAGTAAGGGTCTGCAGCCTTTGTCAGCACCATCACAGAGGCCGAGAGTTGGGCAGGACTGACATGACAATAGCACGGTCAGTAGAGCATACGTCGCCCACGGCTCTTTGTTTGCTCCGCTCCACACTCGAAGTGCGATTACGCAAGGGAGCGCCCTGACATGTCTGATCAGCTATTGCTCACGTTCAACCGTGGGGTCCTATCTCGAACAGCGCAGAACGCTTTGTGCTTGCGTCGATGCAGATCACGCCCACGATCATGACAAGCAGCGCCAGCGAGAGACCCGTAGATGTCTCAGACGATCGGCTCTTTGATCGATGCCGCGGCACAGGGTTTGTACTTTCGGGACTGCAGTATAACTGAACTTTCTGCACATCAACTTTCCAGGAGAGGGGTCATGAGTGGTTGCACTCACCACAGGTCTTGGATGAGGGCGATGAGCATCCGCTCGTTCAGCCGCTCGCTGACCCACGTCAACAGTAGGAGATTGCAGATGGCGACAGCAGTGGACGGGATCACCAAGAGATTCGTCTCGAACTGGGAACCGTCAGCTACCCACTCTAACCCGGATTGCCGAGTCGCGGGACCGTACCGTCGAGAAGCCCAATTGCCTCAAAGAGAGTGTTAGGTACGTGGCTGGTGTCGAAATGGGAATGAAGCATATGAGTCCAAGGGCATAGATCTGGCACCATTTTCAGTACACTCTGGATCATCACTGGAAGATCGCAACTCACCGGCCACATGTCATAGTCCGCAAGGGCTTGGTACAGCCGCTTCGGCGTAATCTGGAGTGTCTGATCAGTGGCATTACCTACTGGAGCCTGCGCCAACACATACTGCCTGTCTGTTGTGCATATCGCCTGCAACATGGTCAGCGACTGGACAAGTCCACTTCCTGGATATTACACCTGGCCAAGCGGACCGCGGACGTGTACCTTTCGTTGGATCGTTTCTCAACCTCGAAGGATGGTCAGCAAGGCCACTTTTCGGAGACTAATACCTGGTCGCTTGAACGATGCTTACACTCTGTTGACGACAATCTTGACTTCGCGTTCGGTGAACCACCTGGGGCTGTCAGCACACTTCCTCGAAGGCATCCTTTTGAGGCTCCTCAGATCCTAGAGAGACTTACCCATTTGGCCTGAACTTCGTCTTTGTGGCGACTGCGCTCGCTGCGTTCGACTGTCAGCCGGATTTGGAGGCGTTGCCATACCTCTATGCTGTTGCTCACCAGGCATAGAGAAGAAGGCAGCAATTCCAATGCTGAATGTAATGATGCCTTCAATGAGAAAAAGCCTGGGTTTGTCAGTCGAAGGCTGGCAAGCGGTCTCAAGACGTCGCCCACCATCTCCAGCCTGCTAGCCCATGTACGCCGCGCAGATGCAGCAAGCCAAACGCCATGATAGACGTGATGATCTGTGTGCCGTCAAGCGCGGTCCAGAAGAATGCAAGTCTGATGGGTAGCTCTTTGCCGGTGTAGAAGTATGAAAGCCCTATCATCTCACTGTCAGCTAGTGGGTGGCAGATTAAGTTCGGGTGCTGCAAAGACACGCACAGAGAACCTGCGAGCCGTATTAGCTAATGTTCTCCTGGTGCAAAGTGGTCAGTCGATTCGTCATACAAGATCAGGGATGAACCTGGAGTCCTGTCAGCGAGACTCGATCGAAGAGGTCGAGGGCGGTACGTACCCTCCCTCAAGTGCACCGATGAGAACACGGCAGATGTAGAAGGATGTCTTTCCCGATAGGGCTGCTTGCGACGCGGCGACGATTGACCAAGCGACCATTTGCACTAGTGTGAGGCGTCAGCATCGCAAACACTGGCGCTTCTTTCCGGAGCTGCAACTCGGACACCTACTTGGAATCCATCGATCAGGTCCCTATGACAGTGATCAGTGGAAAGCCAAGACCGGCCCTGACAGCGCAAATACTCACTAGTCGTTTCGAGATGAGTTGACTGGGAATCTCCGCCAGGAGGAAAGAAACCTTGAAAATGGTATTCCCATTGTTATAGTCATTCGTGGAAAGTGATAGGTCAGACAAAAAGTTGTCTGACACAGCCTGAGCCAGGTTCCCTCGATCGACTTGCAACGCAAAGAACGCCACACAAGCAAACAAGCAGACACGCCAGTCGAGCTTCCGCACGAGCTTCTTCTCCTCTGCCGCAGTCCATTGGAAGTCCGGATCGAATGCACTCCGACTCTCGTACTGCGAGTCTTCGTAGACCTGTCGCCAGTGCGCTGCAATTTTGGGATCAGAGAACGGGTTCTTCTCATCGAAAGATGCGAGAGACTCAGACGAGCTCAAGGATTGCTTCAGATCCCTCGTGGACTTGTCGCTGTCAATCGTGTATGCCGCGATGGTTGGCTCGACAGCCTGAGCAATGATGGGAGCTGCCATGGCTTCGGTATTGGCACGGACGACTATCGCGGGAGGTACGAGACTATCATAACACTTTGACACTGACGCTCACGTGGTATATACGACACTTGCGTCGAGCCATGATCGTTCGTCACTACTGGATCCGATGGCGCAATGCCTCAATTCACACCCAACGAACGGCACAGAAGAATTGGCGCATCTTGGCTGTCATTGGAAAGGAAGGTGGGTGCATGAAGTAACACAGGTCAGATCCACGTTGCGCGCACGCCATTGCTGCCATGTAACACTGCGTGCACGCCATGCTTCGACCACGGCAGGCGGCAGGCCTGAAGCTCCTACAAATCTTCCTGAAGTGGACCTCGAAGTTGCTTATCCGACTTGGCGATACGATCCCGTCGAACGAGCGAGGATGCTATAGCCTATGGAGCTTTAGAGGCGCAATCTCGTACGACAGACGCGAAGGTGCCTTCGCTGTCGCAGATGGCGTGCCGCTACGACCGGAAGACTATCTGGCATCGAGGTAGACTGTCATATTGAAGCGTGGAGACATACGCAACTCCACATGCGTTCAAGACGACTTCAGTCACGGCGCCTTCTATATGTACTAATCCGGTTCTACTGATCACCCACGCAGGGTATAGAGTCTATAGACCTTGATATGTGTCAGGTCCCCACTCGGCGACTACTGCAATGAAACAACGAAGGCCTGAACGATGATCTCCCACGTCCTCTCCTGTACGGTAGTCCGATAATTGAGCTCATTGACGTTGCTTTGAGCAACTCGGGTCGAGACATGTATCAGTGTATCGAGAGGACATACAACGGGTTGATCAGGACATGACAAGTCTTAGGGTGCATGGAAGTGTCTGTGTCCAGTGCCTGTCTGATCCATAAGCAGCTGGTGATCGTCGTTCACACACTCCAAGGTACGCCATTGGTGCCACTCGTGATTCCACATGTGAGACTCACAAAAGAAAGACAAGGTCGATTGCGTGCGTTGCTACGCAACAGAAGTAGATGAGGTTGCTCGCTTATGTATGGCGTGATAGCTACGCTACAATGGCGACTAGCTACTAAACTCACAACACATCGATCACGTTAGCTTTACCTGCAGACAGCGACCAATGGCGTTGCTTCACCGGCGATACGACTCGATGGCAACATATTGGGTGTATGGGTCGAAGCTGCAGCATTGTATATAAGTTCGAAGGTGTGACAGGATAGGTGAGAGGGTAGATTCTCACGAGATCAACCAACATCAAATGGCGACCACAACAATCCACAGCACTTCGACAGCGGGGACAGACACTGAGGCACCAAACGCAGATGCTTCATCGAAGTCTCGGAACACAGCACCACTGC
>JAVRRP010000292.1:0-21428 GCA_036872775.1 Oleoguttula sp. CCFEE 5521 | reverse complement strand
CTGGCGAAGCCACCGAAGTGGACTTCATCGAAGACCACGCTTGAGGGCTGGTAGATGCGGAAGAGGCGGACGAAGAAGGCGAGGATGGTGACGCCGAAGAGGGCTTGCCAGGCATTGCTCGAGAGGTTGAGGATGTTGTGGTCTTGTATGTCGTCGGATGCTGAGGAGGGGGTAGGTTTCGCGGAGACGGAGCCATTGGGAGATGGGACGGCAGTCTTTGAAGATGTTCTTGAGCCGCCCTGCGGTCTTGGTGAGGCCTGCACCGCCATGTTGGCAAGTGCTTGTGTGGTGTGAGGGGAGATGTGTAGAGCGTTCAATCCTCCATGCGGAAGTCAGCCTCGTGCTGTGTGTCCAGCCGCGTCTCGACCCGCGACTTTTATTACGTGGCGCGTTTCACGTGACGGAAGTGAGGTGGTCTGCCTCAACACATGCAATGAAGTTCAATGAGGGAGCGTGATGAAGAGAATGATGATTCGTATGTCCAAGTTACACAGGACTCGCAGCAGCTACGTGGTCGCATCTTCCAGCTGCAGCGTATAATTAGTCGCGACCCCCCTGCCGCGAGATCAAGCAGCGCAGCTGTAAGGGCGGGAGTGCTGCACTAGCCTCCGAAGCCATGTCGGCTTTCTTGTCCGGTCTCCGAGAGCTTGACATGTGATGGCACATACTCAGATTTGATCATTACCTACAGTGAGGTACACTTCACACTAGTCAACACAACCGCCCATCATGGCCGCCACCACCGATGGCGACGCCAACATGGAGGACCTCACATCTCGCGCACCGCCAG
The DNA here is from genome assembly GCA_036872775.1 of Oleoguttula sp. CCFEE 5521. NCBI lineage: Eukaryota > Fungi > Ascomycota > Dothideomycetes > Mycosphaerellales > Teratosphaeriaceae > Oleoguttula > Oleoguttula sp. CCFEE 5521. The sequence goes on along the minus strand of JAVRRP010000292.1, from coordinate 20,638 downwards.
GCACCATCCTACCACCCCCGGAACTGCGCAAAGTGCTTGAAAAGACGGCAGGCTATGTCGCCCGCAATGGCGACCGCTTCGAAACTGTCATCCGGGACAAGCAGGGCTCAGAGGCGAAGATGTCCTTCATAAACCCCGACGACGCCTACCATGCTTACTACCGCTGGCGAGTTGAAGAGATCAAAGCCGGGCGCGGTAATGCGGTTTCTGCAGGGCGGGAGGGCGAGGTGTCGTTCCAAGGCAGAGAGGTAAGAAAGGGCCCGGAGAAGCCAGAGGACTTCCAGTTCAGCGCGCGCATGCCGGTGTTCAGTGCTTTGGATCTGGATGTGGTGAAGTTAACCGCGCTGTTCACGGCGAAGAATGGGAAGGGCTGGGCTACCCATTTGTATCAGAGGGAGAGTGGAAGTTCGCAGTTTGACTTCCTGCGACCGCAACACACTATGAATCAGTACTTTATGCGGCTTGTTGAGCAGTACCAGGACTTGCTCACGGGAGATGCTGTGGACGGAGGACGGCCGCAGAAGAAGCGAGTTGCGCAGCTAGAAGAGAACGTGCAAGATCGCTTCAAGGTGCTGGAGAGAGCGCGGAAGCGGGCAGAATGGGTGAAACATCAAGAACAGCAAAAAGTCGCGCAAGAAGAGCAAGCCGAGAAAGAAAAGGTCGAATTCGCGCAGATTGACTGGCACAGCTTCGTCGTAGTCGAGACAATCGTCTTCGACGAACGCGACGAGCAAGTCGAGCTTCCCCCTCCGATCACACAGAACGACCTCCAAAGCGCATCGCTCGAGCAAAAAGCAGCCATGAGCATCAACCCCAACCGCCGCCTCGAGGAGGCCTTCCCCTCCACAGACGACTACAACACTTTCTACGACCAAGCTGCGCAAGCACCACAAGCTGCGCAGCAGTACTACCAACCTCAAGCATATACGCCCATACCTCCCACACCATCCATGGCGCCACCTCCACATCGACCTCAGCCCGTACAACCCACAGCTTCCACACCACTCAATCTCCGCCCCTCAGCGCCTATGCCCAGAGCACTCGCCCGCAACCCGCAAGTCCCCACCTCCATCTGCCCCAATTGCCGGCTTCCGATCCCCAACGATGAGATGGCAGAGCATATCAAGATCGAGATGCTGTCGCCTGAATGGCGGGAACAGAGCGCGCGCGCTGCGCATCGTAGCAGTACTACGAATCTGAGTACTGGCGCTGTGGCGGAGAATTTGAAGCGGTTGGCTAGGAAGAGGGGTGATGTGTTTGAGGATGTTGCGGGGCGAGGCGTGGCTGAAGAAGAGGCTGAGGAGGAGAGGCGGAAACGGGTGGCTACGGAAGCTGCGGTGCAGCAGGGTCAGGCGGGTGGGAATGTGGAGGATCAGATTCGGAGTTTGCATGAGAGGTATAAGGGGTGAGGGAATGATGAGCTTTGAGTGAGGCGCTTGGCGGTGAAGCGCCGCTGGCACGCCCGACACTCTAATATGCCGATCTTTGCAAATACTGCTGCAAATCATCGAATTTGGCCGGCACATTGAGCAGATGCACACCACTCGGCGGACGATCGAAGCTGGGAAGCGGTGCGCTGGAGCTGCAATACCACCCTGTGGCGTCAACGGAGTGCTGCTTGAACGTTCATAATTCAAACAGCTACCAAGCTACATCAACGGCACTCAGCTCCGAAAGTAGTAAGCTACATACCTCACTGCGGCCCAAAGGACCGGCACAGCAGAAGAGGACCTTCCACTTTTGGATCGTTTGGCGTCGAAGGATAACAAGCTTAAGCGCTGATCCCGCGGCCTTATCTCCACGCTTGGGAGAGCTTGTGTATTCTGCCTCGGTGTACTATGGAACATCACACCATTACATACCCAATGGCTCCACGCGTCCCCGCCAATAGCGAAGGTGGTGCATGTTTGCGCTGTCACCCTTCACTTCCTCAAGATCCGTTTGGACTCTTCAATGCTACTACAAGCGCGGCTGGACAGCATATGGCTACATCGCCGTGGCCGTGGGAGAGAGCGAACGTATTCGTGGCTCTCACAGCACGATGGTGCAGCGCTTAGCTGCCCCAGCTAAACTGATAACATTCTTAGCCACGACTTGACTTTCTGGAGAAGCGGAGGTGAGCTCGACGTGAAGGCTGCAGGCGTGTCGATCTCATGCATGTCTAACAGCAATTGGCTTAACGACTACGATGTTGCAGGCTCGTGTCGCTTCGCCGAGGCAGCACAGTAGTTCCATTGACTTGTACATAATACGCCTTTCTCCGATTCCTATCGTCTCAAGTCTACTTTGCCCTTTCTTCGTCCTGTTTCGTCGCTGCAACGACGCTGCCCGTCATGCACTTCCCTACTCTTGCCCTTGCGGCTAGCTTTGCGGCTACTGTTCTGTCTCTTAGCACACCTAGCAGCCACGTTCTGCACGAGAAGCGACATGCTGAACCCAAGAAGTGGATCAAACTTGAGCCGGTCGCTGCAAATGCTAGACTACCTATGCGCATCGGGCTAACGCAGTCGAATATCGATAATGGGGTTGGCGCCCAGTTGTTGGAAGAAATGTACGTCGCCGATTCCCATGCGTCCATCTCCTTAGAAGTCTGGAGACGCTTGTGCTACTAGCATGCACACCACGAGTGTCACATTGCGCCTGTTGAATGGAGTAGAGAGTGCATCGATCACCAAATGCGGCTCTCACGGCTGTGGCAGCGCCCTACTCTATTGCTACCGCGAAGCTGATATGAGCATTTTCTGCGCTTCACACATTTGGAAAGGTGGAGGTACACGCAGCCTGCTAACTTAGCTTCACAGTTCTCACCCGAAGTCCTCTCGCTACGGCCAACATCTCTCTGGTGAGGAGATCGTCGATCTCTTCGCCCCTACCGTCCACGCCGTAGAGTCTGTCAAGGCCTGGCTACTATCATCCGGCATCTCTGGCATCAGTCAATCCTCCAACAAACAATGGCTCCAGTTCGACGCCTCCACCGCTGAAGCCGAGAGGTTATTCAAGACGAAATATCACCACTACGAGCATCTGCACACCGGTGCCAAGACCGTCGCTTGCGAGGAGTACCATCTCCCCGCCCACCTGACGCAACACGTCGACTACATCACGCCTGGCCTCAAACTCCTAGCTGGTGGCAAAGTGTCTTCTGATGCACCGTCTGACAGCCGAAGAGCAGAATTGGAGAAACGCGGGTTCCGAACGAGCCCTCGAACGAATTTCTCCGGCCCTGTCTTCGGGCCTCAGATCACGGCGCCGCTGGCTAGTCTTAACAACTCGGCTACGCAGTTGGGGCAGTGCGATCAGTATGTCACGCCGCCTTGCATCATGGCGATGTACAATATCAGCCGTGGGTCGAAGGCTGCCAAGGGCAACGAGCTCGGTATCTTCGAGGAGGGCGACTTCTATTCGCAGGTGGATCTGACGGAGTTCTTCGTTACGTTTGCGAATTACATCCCGCCGCTTACGCATCCGAAGCTTGACAGCATCGACGGGGGGCTAGCACCATCTGCCTACGCGGGTGGTGAAAGCGACTTAGGATTGTCACCCTGTGCATATGCCACTGGAGCTGAGCTAACTTCATTTTAGACTTCCAGATTTCCGTAGGTCACGCCCTTCTGCAGTCCACTCCAATGATCTCGCCATTGTCTGGAAGTTTCTTGTGCGACTATCGAGCGCATCACAGCAGTCAACATGGGGCAGAATTGTCATTGAGAGAGTCATTTCCGAGCGAAAGTTGCCCGGCGCTTTGCTGTGATCTCTCACCGACGGTACCACACTAGCGTGACTGTTGTGGCGCGGCTGATACCAGCAGAAGAGACCTTGAGACTTTCTGAAGAACCGAATGTCATAACCACGCTGAGTATATCATGCTGACACGCCACAGTACCCCCTCATCTGGCCCCAGAACAGCATTCTCTACCAAACCGACGACATCTTCTATGCCACCGGCGTTGAGGGCGGCGGAGGTTTCCTCAACACTTTCCTCGACGCGATCGATGGATCCTACTGCACTTACTCTGCGTACGGCGAGACTGGCGACTCGTCAATCGATCCCGTTTACCCTGATCCAATTCTGCTTGGTTACCAAGGCACGCGACAATGCGGTGTCTACAAGCCGACGAACGTCATCTCGATTAGTTATGGTGAGCAGGAGGATGATTTGCCCACGAATTATCAGCAACGTCAATGCAACGAGTTTATGAAATTGGGCTTGCAAGGAACGAGTGTGTTGATCGCGTCTGGAGATTCGGGGGTTGCTGCTAGGGGTACGGACGATGGAAATGCTGATGGTGAGTCGTCATTATTGGGCTTTAGCGCTGTGGGAATTTGGACCATGTTCCTTTCCGCCTACATGATCGGCCTGCTTTCCGCACAATGGGCCATTCAGTTCGGACAACAGGCCTTGCTTACCAAACAATCGCCGTCGCTCCCAAGACAATCGCTTTGCTCTTCCGGACAACTGTCTTCTCTCTTTTGACGACGATCGTTCGTCGACGAGTCGCGCAAATGCTGACCTTTTTCTTCAACAGGCTGTCTCGGCAATGGCGAAGTCTTCAACCCAGACTTCCCTGCCTCATGCCCTTATGTTACAAGTGCAGGAGCTACGTACCTCCCACCTGGTGGGAGCGCAGCCAAGGACGAAGAGGTCGCTGTCACTCGCTTCCCGTCTGGTGGCGGTTTCTCAAACATCTGTATATCTATCCTTCTGCGTATCGTCAATGACACGACACTAATACTCTGCCAGATGCCCAGCCCTCCTACCAATCAAAGGCTGTCAATACTTATCTGACCACACACACGCCGCCCTACAAGACTTACAACACGTCCGGCATGAACAATCCACCTGAGACTGTGACCAAGGGTGGTATCTACAACGTCGGTGGCCGCGGCTAGTACGTGCCTCGTCGATCTTCTGCCTTCTTGTCTAACCCCGTTGCAGCCCAGATATCTCTGCCGTTGGTGACAACGTGGTCATATTCAACAATGGCGCTCCTACCTTGATCGGAGGCACCTCCGCATCTGCTCCGGTGTTCGCAGCCATCGTGAATCGCATCAACGAAGAGCGATTGGCAGTTGGGAAGAAGCCGGTAGGGTTCTTGAACCCGACACTCTATGCGTGAGTCGATAATGGTGCTACATGCGAAGCCGTTATTAGGCTGACAAAGCAACAGACACCCGGAAGTTCTGCATGATATCACGCAAGGCAGCAACCCAGGCTGCAACACGAACGGCTTTGCTGTCAGCAAGGGCTGGGATCCGGTGAGTTGGCCCACTGCTCTCACGAAAGTCTAAAGGTCTCTTGTGTTCTTTTCGACTGCACCACGAAAGCTAGAGGCTTTACAGAGCGTCATCGAGAGACACATATTGTGTAGAGGTGCCTGTTCATGATTGCCGCCGGTGCATCGTACCGCACCATAGTCGAGGAGCGTACGAGACCTTCAGCCTTTCATGACAGTGGAGACAGTGGAGCGGACACCGTATCGAGCAGATATGCTGACTCTTACGCAGGTCACTGGCCTAGGCACACCCAACTACCCAGCGATGCTGAAGCTGTTCCTGAGCTTGTCGTGAAGCAGGATCAACTTGATGGATAAAGGTATTGCGATACTTCCGAATGAGGAGATACGAGAGTAGACCGACTCCGATGGAGCTGAGTCGTTGGCCACGATATCACGATATTGTATGAATGAAGCCGGGATGGCGCAGACTGTTCATGTTGAGCCATTCTAGGCATTGAGATCGAGATGACACCATGAGCAATATGCGTGATATGGGATGATGTGTACGAACATTACTCGCGAGCTACTTCGGCGTCAAGATCGGCCGCACAATGCACTCGTTCCCATTGTCTGGGCACACCGACGTCCGGTTCAACTGCTTGTCCAGTGGCCCCGTTGGCCCACCTGTATACTTACACAGCTGGCTGATGCCGAGCACGCAGCGTTGTCGCTTGTCGTTCGTTGGATACTGAGCGTCGCCCCAGTGGCCATTGAAGTAGAGGTAGTTCGTCGGCGTGCTATTGGGGAAGTGAGTTGGGATAGATCGAGGAAGAGGAAGGCGCAAAGAGGCTTACCTAGAGTCATATGGGGTGAACGTCTGGGATGCGGCGTTGAAGCTGTAGTAATAGGCCGCAAGTGCAGGGTCCCAGAGCGCGCCTGCATCAGTGTGGTCTTCGAGGGGTCCAAGAGGCAGGTTCACATTGGGGATCGTATGGTCGTGCGTTCCCGGGATAGCATAGTTGGCGTGCGTGCCATTCGCCGAATACACGACAGGCTTCGTTGATCATTAGCACTACTTCTTCAACCCCAACGAGGGTAGAACAGACTCACCCTCTTCCCACCCTTATACTTCTGCACAGCTCCGTACGAGAACGCCTCTCCGTTCGAATGCTGCGAATACCACATCTGACTTGGCTTGCCATTCACAAACCTCACCATCGTGTGCTCCCAGTCTCCAACATGGTTGCCAACATTGACACCGAAGTAGATGCCGCCGAAGTCGAAAGCGTAGAAGTAGAAGTAAAACGCATCCACGTTGCCATTGCCGTGATCGTTCACAACAATGACACTGCTGTTAGCACCACCGGTCTTCCCTGACGCATCCGGAGTGACACCTTTCAGCCAGGCGGGATTAGTTGTGACGTCCGAGGTAGATGTGAGGTAGACATTAGTGCCACCAAGGCCATTGAGAGCGTTCAGGTTGTCCAGCGTCAGCGGATTCGGCGCATTGGCGATAGTCGCTGCGTTGACCTCAGGCTTAGTGTTTGCGAGTTGCGCGCCGATGTCTGCGGGCTTGTACTGCTCGCCTGAGAAGAGGAAGACGACGGGAGCGTAGTCTAGTACAAAAGACGGAACGCCAGATGGGGTTCTTCGCTGCAAAGGAGTTGCTGCAACGACCGCTGCGCTGAGCGCAACGCTGAGGAACAGCATACCGTGCAGCAGTGTCAAACTTGTCCGCGCGATGACAACGGCGAGGGTCCTGCGAGAGATATACGTGTTGCGACACAGGCGCAGTATATGTACTCAAGAAGCCACGGAGGATGCATGATGTTCAAGACATTGTAGTACTTCCAAGACTTACAGGGTAGCGCCGTCAGTCATCGACTTCGATCGAAATCATACGTGAAGCGCCAGCCAACCAACTGGAACAGCTTGGGATGGTGAAGCAGCTGCAAGCAGGAAATTGAAAGCAGGGCAGTGAGCTTGATCACGGTATAGGTGCACGGGCTGATGACAGCTCTTGTGATTGGCTGCGCATGCAAGGTCTTGAAGATCTGCGCTGTACCTGCAGCCGGACCTCATGCCCTAATTGGCAATCCCCGTCAATATGTTACAACCTGGACGTTAGCCGCATCGTCATCGGACGACAAGTTGTAGTAGCCAAAGATGCACGAAACACAGAGAAATGACGAAAGTGTAAAAGATACCCGCGCCAAGGCGTCGCGAAGCAGCGCGAGCGTGAAACGACGGGCTGTCTCGAAGAAGTCCTTGCAGTGCTGCGGACCTGAACGCAACACAGTGACAAGCCGCAACATTGCTGTTTGTCTAGGGAGCTACTCGATGTCGATGTATCTCCAATGACAAACGAGTCTCTCATTGATGGAGCAAGACGACGTATACTGAGGAGAACGCGTGAATGTCGGCGATTACTTACAATGGTATGAAGTGCAAACAATCTGTGATCGGTGAGTGGTCATTACTTCAGCGCTAGTTCTGTCCAACAAGCTCGTCGAGAGAGGGAAAGTACGAGCCGCCTGCTATCCTACCATCGCTCATCAACGGATTGAAGTAGTCGTTCATCGAGGGTAGCTCCAGTTGTAGATCGAAGTCATTCGATGCGGTGATCGTGGCAAGAGATGGCAACATGGTGCTGCTAGCGTTGGTGTCGAACGGCGCGAACGTCGCGAACGATGCCTGAGACGAATGCGCTTGAAGACTGCCATGAGGCCAAAGATTGCTGTTCCCTCGAACGTGTACTGTTGGCTTACCCTTGATTGGCTCGAGAGCCCAGTCAAGAATGCCGCGTCCCAGTACAATCGGCTGCGCGTCAAGTTCGTCGTCATTGAAGAAGTCATATTCATGTTGTAGCAAAGAGCTGAAAGAGTCCATCCCATCGGGTACACTAGGCCGCTTCGGATGAGACGGTGGCAGGCTGTGTGGTGGCTCTGCGTGAGAAGCGTCCCGAGACTTGGGCGCAGTGCTGTGGAGAGCACCACGGTCCTCTACCGCTCTTGAAGCAGCGGTGTGATCAGGCGGCAGGCCTCGATCTGGTGGTCGAGGAAATACCGGAGGGCGCGCTGCCAGGCCACTCTTGGCGTACTCGTCGGGATAACGCTGGCGAAATCTGTCGCGGAGATCTGTCGGTTTCCTGTGATGTGGCCCAAACGTCTCGTCCTGCAAGATGAGGGCCCAAGCTTTCCCGTGCTTTGCAAATCCTCGAAGCAGCGCCTCGTCTTCAGCTTGACTGTACCCATGACGGGAGCGACGCTTTGTTGTCGGCAGATCACCTTCAATGCCGAGCTTGGCCAGATCGGTGGCGTCCTTGCGTTCTGATCTTGTACTGCTTGTAGGTGACGCCACTTGTCTCGAAATCGTTGGTTGATGAGCACTGCTACGCTTCGCTGACAAAGCTGTACCATACTTCTCTGGATAGCATACACGGAAGCGATCCTTGAGATCTAGCGCCGTTCGACGATCAAAGCGGAAGTCAGTACACTTTAAGATCTTAGTCCAGCTGCCCACTCCAAACTTCGCCACGCCTCGTAGCAGGTCGGCAGTCTCCTGTTCAGACCACTTGTTACGCGCAGACCTGCCATCCTTAGCTGCAGCGGTCTCTGCAGCCCGAACAACGGCTCTCTCCGATGCAGGAACAGGCACTGGCGTCACAACACCCGCGGCACCTCCAGCAGTTTGCGAGGGCTGCTTCGGAGGCTGCTGTACCTTGATACTGGGCAGGAGTCCAGAATTGGGTGGCGGCTGGTAGAGACCGCTCAAAGTAGGCGGGAGGCGTGTTCTGCGTCCCTTGCCGCTATCGCCTGGCCGAGAGGGCGGCTTGGGCAGGTCTCTGGCTTGACCATCGCCGTCGATCCGCCTGCGCTTCGCGTTCGACTCGCCCGTCAGGTCACGAGTGAGACCATCGAGCAGCAGGCGGCCGGGATCTTGCGTGTGCAATGACGATGAGCCATGGAAGTGATGAGCTGGCGGTGCTGGCAGGGGCTCCACTGGGTTCGGCCGATTGATATAGTCCAACGAAGTCACCAAACGGCCGGCCATCGTACTCAAAAATTAACTCATTGCGCTAGATAGTAATGTATGAAATAATACTATCATGGCAAACGCCGTGCCGCCCAAACTATTGATGGGTGATGATCAAGAGGATTGTACAGAAGTGAGATGTGAGACGTTAATTGCCTGAGGCATCAAGTCGGAGTCTTGGCATGCCACCGCTTTTCGACGCTCCGACTTCAAGATCGCAAAATTGACGACAGCGACGTCAATCTTCCCCTCCATCCACGACATTCGCCAAATACCGACACAATGAGTACGAACGGCGATACCTGGCATAGAGAGGGACATGGAGGCTGACAAATGCCACAGCGAAGGGAACGTCCAGTTTCGGAAAGCGCCACAACAAAACCCACGTCCTTTGCAGACGCTGCGGTACGCCAACATCATTGCCATATCGGACCCGCGAGCGCGATACTAATGATGAAATCTCAGGTTCCCGATCTCTCCACGTCCAAAAGCACACTTGCTCCAACTGCGGATACCCGAGTGCGAGCATCAGGAAATGTACGAGCACCCCGAACATCGCCCGTGGATGAAATGCTACAAAAGCAGTGGGAGAATGTGGACTAACGCAATGAACAGACAACTGGGGAGAGAAGGCGAAGCGGAGGAAGACTACCGGCTCCGGTCGCATGCGCACACTCAAGCTCGTAGCACGCAAGTTCAAGAACGGATTCCAGTCAGGCGCGCCATCGGGTGCTCGTGGAGCGAAGGCTACTGCGTCGTCGTAGAAGATGACGTCGTACTTGACGAGAGTGGATGGAGTGGGAAATCATTGAGGATGGAGGGCGGACATCAGGCCAGATGAGGTCCTACGGATCGAACACAAAAGCTGCAGCTATGATCTGCTAGCTCGACGATGTGCGTCAGAGGCCCGGATGCTGTCAAGCGCACACGCATATGTGAGCGTTATGTCACTCTGCATGCACAAATGAAGGAAGCTGCTCTACTACCATCACTTCATACTCGTAATGCGACTACGTCGGTCTCAAACACGTGACCTTCGATTCAAATCCAGACGTTGCACGCTGATCACGGTATTGGAGACCTTGTAGGACGTAGCACATCAAAGGGAGTACGTGTCTTGTGCTGTACATATCCAAGAATCTCTAGGCCCACTCACACGAACCCCATATACATCCATCAATCATACCCACTCCTCGTGTCATATCTCCTCACTCACCTTCCGTCGCCCCTCTTCCTTCGCAAACTCACTCTCACTCCCCCTCCCACTCAACCTCCCCATAGGAATGCCCACAGCCCGCTCGCTCCTCACATTGACCACGGTCTCAGCCTTGACGCCATGCTGTAGCCCAACAAGCCCGCCCTTGGCATCAAATAAGTTCTCCTGACTCCCCGCTCGACTCCCTAGCATGCCCTTGCTGTTCAGCCTGCCGTGTCGCCTCGCTCGTACGCCGCCGGTAGCAGGTCCGCCGGCTTCAATCGTCGTGACTGTGCCGAACGCGTCGTCGGGGCGTATGCGGAACGTCTCTATCACGCCTGCGTTCTCTGGGGGCAAATCGTCGCCGAAGATCAGACCTTGACGTGTGAGAGTGTAGAGGAGGACGTCCAGCCAGCCGTTGGAAGTGATCATCGCCGCGGCGACGCACAGTGTCGTGTACGTCACTGTGCCTCCGGCCATGGTTGTCAATCGCGCCGTCACCAGTGGCAGGGTGCAGACTACGTAGACGACAGGGTAAGCAATGATGAGCTTCGCTGCGGACTTGGCGCGAAGGGCTGTAGAGGAGGTGGTGTAGAAAGCCTCCTTCACTCGTCTCCGGAGGATCAGGAAGATCAATGTGTAGATGATCACGCTGCCGAACTCGGCGATGAGAATCCAAAAGTAGTGCAGCCAGAGACGCTCGTCTTTGTACTTCAGATTGATCCAGCACCATGCACCGGCACGGACGTAGTAGTCCTTGGGATGCATTACTGGACCGACAAGCGCGAGGACGTAGTTGAAGGTCCATAGCCCCGCGATCGTGGCGAGGAAGGTCTTGTAGCCTAGCCGAAAGTCATGGACAATGTCTGCGTAGCTGTGCACTGCTATCGCGAATGTGAAGAGCCCGCTCGACAAATCACCGGTGCTCACGAACCAGCCTTGGGCCCAGCAAGTCGGTGTGCCGACATTTATCGCGTTCGAGCGTAGCCATTGGGCGTTCAGCAGAAAGGCTATCGATTGCTGGATGTCGGCGAAGATGAGGTTTGTAATGAGCAGGAGAAACTGATTCGCTCGGGTGTGGGTCTTGTGGTGTTGGAGGACCAGCTTGTAGGTCAGCCTGAGGAAGAGGGCTGTGGAGGCCAGAAATGAGAGGAAGCCGAAGAATGCTACCGCTGTTAAGCCGCGGTGTAGAGCTAGTGGGAGAGGTGAGAGGGAGCCAGGGTCACCGATCGATGGTACCGCCATGGTGAATTTCTGTTAATGAGTGCCAGGTCGCGTGTGCGAAGCAGTACCTGTCGAGTGAGGGTCGCCGGACGCAAAGTCTGTCGATGATTGAGACGAAACTCTTAACGACTATCCGAGCCAGCGATTGAGCCAAGAGGTGAGGTCGATATGAGCCTCAATTGCGGTGAGGGGCTCGCAGATCCCACGATATGAGTGATTCCAAGCCGAATGTGGAGCATCTCAAGTAGTGAAAGTCATTCGAGTCATGGCCAACTGTGAGGCAAGTGAGGTGTCTCGAGTGAGTCTCGCGAGGCCGACAGGTGAACGCTTGGCCTTGAGGGAGGAGGATGGTAACGGAAGTTCTAGAAGACAGCAGACCCTACCTGCTAAGCACTGACAGCGAGTGCGCAATTCAATGCCTACACGCATCAGCCATGGGCTGACCCTATCGCTTCTACGCACGGAAATACATCTCTTTCGCCACCAGCGCCGCACTGCGGCAGCAAAGGGCAGACCGCGTTGCCGGTTCCTGACAGGGCAGCCAGATGAACGACGCCGCACATGCACATTCTGCACGAACGACTTCTCGAACACACCTCGGCTCCACCGGCCAGAGTGCATCAAGCGCCTGCAGGTGCACTTTGGCGATATGAGCGCCAGTCGCGCCTGGCGCCGGCGGCACGGCGACCTTGCCCTATCCGGTGTAGCGACAGGACGTGATCGCAAGCCACCAAATGGCCGGGTGAAGTCGAGCGAGTCAGTGCGTCGCACTAAGACGGGTGAGGAAGCTGGGGTTACGAGGAGGCTTGTTTCTCGGAAGAGAGCGAAGGAGTTGTTTCATGTCGGATGTGAACACATTCTCTTCCCGGGCCGAGAGTTCAGCGGGGAGGTTTGCGCGTGCATGACCACGTGCGAGCATACGTGAATATGCAGGAGGTGGCCAGTAGGAACGAGAGGCATGCATGTCGTGGCGTTTGCATGCGATCAGTGCGTCTTCGCGTCCATGTACATGGAAAAGCGCATTCCACCAAAGAAATCGCGCAGATTTGCACAAACTGCATCGGTCGATTGATCGCCCGAGGTAGATGTTCGCCTGTCATGATTGTGATGCGAAGGATCATTAGACGACAACGTCAAACGCCTCCAGAAGCGACGCGGACATCTCGCAGTCCGAGCTAACGGCTAGTGGCTACAATGCGGTCTTCGCTTTACGCCATGCTATCGCCATCAGTGATCAGCAGTGTATAATAGATTGCGCTTCTGCTGAGCACTCCCCAACCTTCTCCCAACGACACGGTCGAGCTGCCTCCAGATGAGGCTTATCGAGGCCGAGCAGTCTCCTGATCGATCAATTGCTACGAATGTATTTCGACCTACTTTTTGATGAGTACGGTAGCAACTTCCACTATGTAGGAGATATGGCTGTCATGTTGACGTCGATAGCGCCACAACCATTTTGCATCGATTCATGTACGGCATGTCATCGGGGCACTTTTGCCAACTCCTGACTTGAGATACCACATCACCACGATCTTACGGACGCCACCGTCTCGTGACAGACCCTCAAGCTGCATAGACATGCAGGTTCTGCGACGTCTGTTTGGTCGAAACGTAGTGGTAAGTGAACCTAGTAGCGATGTGAACTCTCTTGATTCAAGATGTATTCTGCCAAGCGAGCCAAGCCACACCCGCCGTGCAGAACCGCGCAGGCGACGGTGAGCAACGGGATGCCGAAGGGTATGGTAACTCAGCTACGCATCAGTCTCCAGCTTCAGCCAAAACCTCGATGCAGGGAACTGATGACATAGTTCCAAGTAGCCTTGTTGCTGGCAAGAACATCTGGGGCATGGAAACGGACGGACAAACTCCATACTCCTGTCTGATGTGGCAATCATTACCTACCATGCTCTTATAACGGACAAGTAGCCCATGTCTACCTATCCCCAAAACACAGCTCAGTCCTCTCCGTTTCTCAAATACAGACTCCGTACTCCTGTCCCATTGCAATGCCCTTAAACAAGCATTCCCAGAACTAAGGCCACCCCAGCAGCAAACCCCCAAAGCGCGGCAGTCAAACTCGCCCAGTCGACTCGAAAAGGACCCGGCGCAGTGCGCTGACCCTGTGATCTCAATCGAAAGTTGATCCCATCCAGTGCCTCGCGATTGATAGTCAGAGTGGTGGTGGCATTCGACGCATCAACATATGTCGCCGTATAGGCTGGCGGAGGCGTCTGGGGAGCACCACGTGCTGTGATCGGCCCCTGAGTCGGGCGTGTGTGCTGCATTGGAGGCCCTATCATTACAGTCACGCCTGAAGTCTCCGAGGTACGCTGCGCTGATGCTGACGGCACCAAGAATGCTAGAATGCAGATCACCGCCAGCGAGAGCGCAATCTTCTTGAAGAAGCTTGATGGGCGCCTGGAACGGTCGACGAGCCCACCGAGTGGCTCATTCTTCGGCGCAGCAGACGCTGGAAGCGAGACAGTCGCCTCCGCCGTCCTAGTCAGCGAAGGCGTAGCGCCGGCTGCTGTCGCGGTTGCGCCCTCAGATTCGAGCACGGCGGGGAGACTGATCGAGGCTCACGCTATACCTACGAGGCAAAGCATCGCTACTGCCACGGCAAGCCAGCTCAGTCCGGCACGAGGTACACCGGCGTTGTGGTGACGATTGGGGATCCCGCCTCCGCTCTGCGACCCTGGACCTGGCGCCACGTAGATGGTAAGCGGCCCGTTGGCCTGCGCCAAGGTAAGAGGCAGCAAGGACGTGAGCGTGAGCACTATAGCGGCAAATATGCCACGGCCGGTAAGGTTCGTCCAGACGACCGAAATGCTGACCAGACTTAGTGCGATCGTGGGCCAGCTCTTGGAAACCATGCCCGCATCGGAAACAGCCGCCGGAACCCAGGTGAGAGAGTCCCCAGTGGTGCTGTTTGTCAGGTTCGAGATATTGACGACGGGGCTCGAATCGCCGATGTTCTCCGCCAGAGCCAAAGGCAGCAAGCAAGCGAACGCAAGGAACACCGCAGCAAAGATACCACGTCCCGGCGGAGTGTTTCGGACCAGCGCGATGCCGAGCAGCGCGCAGGCAAGTGCTAAGAGGTTGGCGGAGCGAAGCGATGCACTGCCATGGTCCGGAGTATAGTCAGGGCTATAGCTAGAGAAGTGACAGGCAGTGGCATTGGATCTTGGATAGCTGGTACCTGCTGCTCGAGCCAGTGGCAGCAGCGTGGCAACTGTGAGTCCAGCAACAATGAGGACCAGAGCCTTGCTGATAGACCGCCGACCCTGCGCGCTGATGGCCACTCCGTGTCCGCTCGACGGAACGCAGCCCTGTGTCAGTGCTGCTGTGCGCCTGAGTCGACCTGCAAGAGACACAAGCCCAATGGTGACAGCTGCAATCGTTAAGGGCATGCTAATAGTTGGCCTCGAGCCAGCGTTGACGAGCCAGCGCTGTGGCTTGTCTTTAACCATCCACCATGTGCCGTTGCCCCCGTTGAGTACCGCAGGGCTAGTTATGAGGGCCGCTGAAGCCATCGCTGTCATGGCGGACGTGCCGGTCGGGCTCGCCAATACTATAGGAACAAGCAACGCCATGACGATCAGCGACGTAAGAAGTATCGCCATGCGAGTCACGCCTGCGTTCTGTCGCTTCGGCTGGCGCGGTGCGAATATCGAGTGAGAAGCGTCTTCGACTGCATGCTGTGCCTTCTCGTCATCAACATGCGCAGCAGACCATGCTTGTGGCAAAGAGTCGGTATCGTTGACTAAAGACTCCCGGTCCATCCGGCCTGCGTACCTAGCGGTCACCGCAATCGCTCCGATCAGAACGATGATCAGAGCTGCCAAAGCGACAGCTCGCATCTGGAGTCCGTTGGAACCGGCGGAAGATACTAATCCTCCGTTCCCCACGGTCAGGACTGGCGTCAGTGTGTATCCCGAAAGCTGCTGCCGCTCTGGTCCCAGATTCCTCACAGTCGGTATCGGTGCCGTGGTGGCCTCCGCTGCTACACTCTTGATCGCTCCAGCTGCAGCGATGACCACAAGTCCCCAAAGCCCGTAATTTGGCCTCCGAGGTCGCATGTAGATTTCCTCTGCGAGCTTGACTCCGATGAACGAGGCAAGGAACCACATGCCGAAGATCCAGAGGAGTATACTCTCTTGGGATGCCTCTAGAGTGTCATCGAAGGAGGGTGCCAATGGCGATGGTGATGGAGTGTGGTTCGAATATTGCCGACATGGGCATCCAAAGGTATTAATGAGTGCCACCGATGTGTTGGTGGGTGGCCAAGGTGACGGAGTCGTTGGCGACACCGCAAAAGTGCCCATGGCTGTCGCCTGAGAGATGTCGTAAAGCGTCGGAGGCTTTAGATCGGAAGTATCGAGATGAAAGTCGATGACTTCGAAGGTGACGAGGGTGGCAGCGGTATGGCAGGAAGAAGGCGGATGAAAGGAGTGCCAGAAGAAACAGAGCGAGCAAGAAAAATCCTAAATACTACAGAGCGTGGCCATTGCATGTCGACAGCTCGTCGTCACCAGGCTGTAATGATGAAAAGGTCTATACCTGTCTGCTTACGACGCCGATGAGCCGCCCAGCAGTCCACAGCGGAAGAAGAGTTACACTACATACTGCACTACTGTGTGCCAAATCGAACGCTTCACATGCTTGCTATACTGCTTGCTGATAGGCCATGTCATCAGTGCCCGATGCCTAGCATGCTTGCGAAATCCACTCCCGGCCTGCGCGAGTGTCAGTGACCGTTGTTTGTAAAGTGACATGGAGTCTGACTCACGTCGTCGTGGGTATGGTGACGACAGGTGGTGTGGCAGTGGGCAACGATGTGAGAGTCACAGTCTTAGTCCCTGCTGTGATGGTCGATGTGATGCGTGTAGTGATTGTGCTTGTGACGTGCGATCTGGAGCGGGTTAGCATTGCTCACGACGTTGACTACGGCACGACTTACGACACCTGCTCCACAGTTTGCGTCTGATACACTGTGCTCCCCGTGCTGACTACTCTCGTCGAGGTCTCTGTGCTCTCGATCTCGGTCTCATAGAAGAGGCTCATAGTTGTTGACATGCTGAAGGTCGTCATGTACTCGGTAACATTAGCCACGAAAGTCTCAACGATGACTTGCGACGGGCCATTGATGGTCGTGGTGAAATTGAAGCTCGTGGTTGTGGTTGCGTTCGTGGTGAGCAGTGTAGTCTTCCAGACTTCGTACTGTCGGATGCATTCTTCCGTGCCATTGTCGTAGGTTGCGCACACCTTCAAGTCCACATCAGCAGGAGGGCCGGCGCGAGCGAGCTCCTGCCACGGCGCAAGATAGTATGTTGTCAGCGTCTGAACAGTAGGCGCCGGTGTGATCAATGCGATTGCTCCGCTGGAGACCGTTGCGTTGGCCGTGCTGTTCAGATCGGGCGTTGGCGTGGGATGAGCGAGCACGTAGCCATATCTGGTGGAGAAAGTGATGTCTTGTGCACATTGCGACACGGTATAGGTCGTGGTGAGATCGCTCAATACCGTCGCGCACACCATGGTCACAGTCGTGAGAAAGCTGGTCGAGCATGTACCGTTGCCGGGTGGTGTAGAGATTGAATAATTCTGATACGGCGCTGTTGTCGGTACTGATGATGGCGGCACAGTTACGTGGAAGAACGCGAGCGGTGGCAAGTCGCACAAGGTGTACTGTGGTGGGTAGGTTGTAACAAGCTGGCTCTGCTTCGTGACTTGCACAGGCGATGCTCCCGGAGATGGTGTGATCAACGTCAGAATACCATCCGCCGTCAGACTTGCAGGAACCCTCTGTGGGCCATATTGACGCTTCGGCTTGAACTTCGGCCTCTGTATGTCGAGAGCTTCATGCTGATATGCCGGCGCCCGGCGCGCAGCAGTGAGACAAGAGCAGGTCAGTGCGGCAAGCGTGAAGAGAGTGCGTAGTGGAGCCATGTCCTGCTGGCTGATGACTGAATGTAAGTTTATCGCATGCGATGCCGTTTGGATTGACCCGTGGCCGTCGCGATACAGTCCTGTCGTGAGACGTCGCGCCAAGCTATGCTGGCATTCCTCGAGCCTCAAAACAATTCAGTGGTTGTTCAGTATCTCGTGTGGAGTGCAGGAATGTAAGACATTCCCGAGCTACCATCTCCTTACATCACACGTATGGCTGTCTTGAAACACGTTGCCGTCCAGCGAGCGTAAGCATATCAATCGCTTTCCTCATCCGAGTCCATGAGATCATCTCCGCTGTCGTCTGATTCGCTGGCCAGCTGAGTAGTGCCATTACCGTTGACTTTCGTTGAGGCGCCCTTCCGTGCTTGACTAACCAATCGATCATGCTCGCGCTGCAACAGCACTTTTCGCTCCATCTGTAGCTTCTCCATCTTATCAAAACTAGTCTGCTGCACTCTACGCAGTGCGTCAAGTTGCGCCTTCAGTTCGATTACTTGCTGCTGCGCCATGGCATCTTGCGGCACGGGTTCGTTGTTCTCAAGTGCCATGAAGTCTTCGTCATGATCGATAGAAGTCCCACTAGTTACTGGAACGGGTACTCCAGTCCACGAGGCGAGCTCACTAAGTCCCTCGTCAAGTACGCTAGCGGGAAAGCAAGGCGCAGACAACGATTGTTGGAAGAGCGACCGATTCGCCTCGAGACAAGGTACTGGGTCTTGCAGCCTAATGTTGAGTGCGTAGTTGCCAGGGACAGCACCGTGATCCGAATCCGCAGCCTGGAACGCCCCGAATCTTGGTTTCGTGACCGACTCGAGCTTGACTCTGCTACCATTCTTCGCCTCAAACCCAGGAATCGGAAGCATACTGAGATTGTGTACAGGCCCGGAAAGAGGTCCTTGTGTAAGTATGGATCTCATCTGACCAGTCGCGACGTCCCAAGACAGAATCGCGCCAGACTCGTGACCGGAAAGGAGCGTCATACCGTCGAATGACAGCGCCAGACTACACGTAGCTCCTATAGCTTTATCCGAAGGTTCCCACAATTTCGACTTTGGCTGTAGAGGTGCTTGCGTCTTCCTGCTGTCATGAAGGGTATCGATTGATGCGTTGCCGAGTGCATATAAGTCTATCCTCTGGACACTACCAGTCTCGTAGCCGAAGAAGAGCGCTCTATCATCGCCACTTACTGTCATCGTGGTTGGCACATACGGTAAGAGATACGTGCGAAGGGTGACGCAAGTCTGGTAGTTCCAGATCAGGCAGGTCTTGTCCTCCGCGGCCGTAAAGACGGTATTCTGAAAGCCCTCGCTATGTCCAATGGACATCGTGCGAACAGCTGAACGATGAGCTGAGAAGCTCTGCACCGGAGCTAGCGCTTGCGTGCCTGCGTTGACGAACGAGAGCAGTGCTGGTATTGACCAGACATGGCATGTCGAGTCGAATGAAGACGACACCAAGAAATTCGACGCCGCATCTACGACTAGTTCAGTCACGGCCTGTAGATGTGATTGAGCTGTAGTGACCTGTCGCCCAGACGCAATCTCCCAAAGAAAGAGCCTGCCCTCAGCCGTGCCCAATATGAGCACCGCATCTTCGCAGGCAAGTGCTAGGCAAGTAATGCGTTCAGTGAACGGGACCGTAGCCTCTTGATTGCCACGATCTCGGCTGTAGACGTGCACTACAGCTTTGTCGGCCTGGGCAGCAAATATGTGGGAGTCGCTGACTGCGAGACAATTCGGCGGAGTGGCGCTTTTCTTGAAGCTTGACCGCGGTGCGACAAGCGGTAGATGTTCGTACAAGAAGATCGAGGCATCTTTGGCGATGCTGGTGCTGACTTTCTTCGTCGAAGCGCCTATGGCGGCGATGAAGTGCTCGGTCAACATTCCCGAAACCCACGTCAGGCCCGATGTGTACCAGACCTGCAGTGATCCCACATTTCGACCTGTATTTTCTTACTGTCAGACAAGCTTCTGCTAGCGCCGAATCAGGCTAGTCAGGTACGACCCACGTTTGTTTCTGCACAACCTCACATCTTTCGGTCACTGTCGTCTTCTCAATGGCGCTTGCCTCCCATGTTCTCCTAACGCGAGTCTGTGAATAGTGGCGCGATCGAATTCTTCCGAATCTTTACTACTGCCTTCGACCGCTATACTGACCTTGATGCCTTCGATGGCTTCTACAAAACCATGAAAGATGATGCTTCATCGCTCTGCCGGAACGGCTTTTCACTTTAGCCGCCACGAGCCCGGCTACTGAAGCACTTTTGACGATATTGACAAGTTTCCCCGGACCCCACACATGGCGCAGACGTCGATGGCGATTGTGTCATAGATGCCAAAGAAGGTCTAAGTACTGCTTCAAGCCCTCTCATTGACCTCACTACCCCCATCTACCATCAGTACAATGCCTGGCTTAATGCTCACCACGGCACTTGCCTTCGTAGCACTGGTCGCGCCATCGTTAGCAGCACCACCATCATATGGCGCTTCATCGATCACGCCGAAGCCTCGCAATGGCCACTGGGTTGATACATGGACAACGATGCCGCAGCTGACGGAGTATGCCAATCTGCCACCACCGCCATTTGTATAAGACCATCTCTCCAGTTCGGCGACGTCCACTAACAGAGACAGAATCAATCTGGCCTAGTCTTTCCGAACTCTACAATCCGACAGACACTGCACATGTCGATAGGTGCATCGCAAATCCGAGTCCGCATTTCCAACGCCTTCGGCGCGGTCGAGCTCCCGATTACCAAGGCCACGATTGCTTACCCTCTAGCAGGAAGCGGCTACAATAAGACTGGCTCACCGTTGATCGACACGACTTCTCTCCAGACTTTGACCTTCTCGGGCAACAATTCGATCATCATCCCAAACGGCGCTCTCGCAGTCTCGGATCCTCTTAATTTCCCCGTCGCGCCACAATCCATCATCTCCATTACGATCTACCTTGCCTCTGGCCAAGCCACAAATTACGTCTCGTCCCACCCAGGCAGCCGCACAAGCTCCTGGATCTC
>JAVRRP010000291.1:0-21464 GCA_036872775.1 Oleoguttula sp. CCFEE 5521 | reverse complement strand
GGGAGTAGCCCGCCAATGCAGGGCCATTGAACTGCCTGAGCTTTCGCTTGTTGACTACAGCGCCGATGACAAGGTACAACACGAATGCGATCGCCAGCAGCTGTAAGGCGAGACTGCTAAGCGGAATGTCTTGCGGGCGCAGGTGTCGCAGCTGTTGCATGTGCTGGGTCATTGTGTGCCCATGTCTGACCCCTCTCGGTCCGTGAGGCGAAACGTCGAGAGTGATGAACCACTCCGCTGGGTCGGAGAGAGGAGCGGTGAGAACTCGCGGGCGGCAGCAACGACTTCACTGGTGCTCGAGCGCGCTTCTCATGCACTGCACGATGCTGCTGCTGTCATCCAGCCGGCATACCCCCACTCGCTTTCCGCTGCTGCATGTGCGGTCCACGTGGTTGTTCGCTACGCCGACCGAATACGGCCGAGGCGCAGATGAGTTCCTAACGGTTCTTGGCAGTCAATGTCGTTGTCAGCGGTTGACGTTGATGAATGCGACAACGGTATTCATGAAAGCCAAAAGCTAATCGCTTGCCAGTGCAGGGAACGCAAACGACATTTGGTTCACAGGTATTTGCATTCAGCATTGATCGTCCTCGGCAAACCGAACACTTCCATCTACGGCCCGGATCCGACAGTGTGGTTTGGAAGAAGCTGCTAGTCAGAGCTGGACTGGATCTGTGTGGACGGCTTTGGCTCTTAACCAAGGCCTACTGCGGCTTTTTCCATTTCCCACTCAACCATCTCTACCTTCACCTTGCTCACCTTCCCACTGCAGATAGTAAAGGGATCGATCAGTCTCCTGCAGACCAGCCATAGGCAGTTGCTCATTGCGCCGCAAACCGACATCGGCAACACGGCTTTTCAGTATGGAAGAGGCACCCCACTCTGGAACGGCACAGCCACATATCGAGGCTGCTCTGCAGAACACCAGCGATGCAATCCAGGCACTAATCTCGGTCGATCACGGCGTTGAAGTCGACGATGATGCGATCAGCGAAGCCGACTCTGGCTACAGTGAGGCTGCGTTGTCCACTGCGTCTATCACGTCGAGTGTCTTCGACTATGAGGAGGAGTATGGCAGATCTTACCATGCCTTTCGGAGAGGTAAATATGTATGTTCGGCTCGTCTGCAACTTGACTGCAGAACACTGACATGGCGTTAGGTCATGCCCAATGACTTGGGAGAGCAGGAACGGCAAGTCACACACAACGCCGCCTTCGTCTACGGACAATCACTGACATAGAGGTCTAGCATGGACATTCACTACCACAGCATTCGGTTGGTACTCGACAATAAGCACTGGATTTGCCCGTCCAAAGACCCGAAACAAATCATCGACATTGGCACCGGCACTGGGATCTGGGCTGTAGACGTCGCAGACGACAATCCGGAAACTCAAGTCCTTGGCATAGATCTGTCCCCAATACAGCCGACCGCTGTGCCACCCAATGTCGAATTCCAGATCATGGACTGCGAAGAGCCATGGGACATGCCGGAACGGTTCGATTTTGTACACACGCGACTCATGAACGGCTTTTCGATCAAGTCTTGGCCATACTTCTACGAGCAAGCTTTCGCAAGCCTGCAACCTGGTGGCTGGGTCGAGAACCAAGAATTTGAAGTCGTCTTCGGCTGCGATGACAACACCATTCCACCGGACAGCGCGTGCGTCAAGTGGGCGAACCTCTGGAACGAAGGCATCGAGAAGTTCGGCGGTACTGGAAGATGCTACCCTGATCAGATGAAATTGCAAATGGAAGCTGCTGGCTTCATCAACGTCCGCATTGAGTCGTTCAGGATGCCGATGGGTACTTGGCCGCGCCGGAAACGCTTGCGGCAGGCTGGCGAGCTCAATTTGCACGGCTTCTACCACGGGGTGGATGGGCTGAGTCAGCGCGTGTTCACCAAGGCACTGGGTTGGAGCGTCGACGAGATGGAAGTGATGTGTGCGCAGGTGCGGAACGAGTGCTTGGATCGCCGGATCCATACATATTTCCCGATGTGAGTGATTGCTGCGCTAAGAGCAATGTCATACTCTACTGACATCAATAGCTACGTCGTCTATGGCCAAAAGCCACTTGCTACTCATCCTTGAATGATTGCGTTCCTCACTTTCTGCGACACCCCTCCAACTCTTGTGGACATGCGCTTAGTTGTGCGTCTTTCGCTCGCAAGATACAAGAGAGACAAGACGTGGCATGGAAGCCTGTTGTCGACCGAGACCGCACGACCGGGATCTGGACTGGAATGCATGACCGCATGCTCGTTGCCTTAGATCAGTCGCGAGCTTCCGGCAGATTGCATGCTTTTGACGCCATGGCCCTTTAGTCTCCGGAGGCGCTCATGTTACACGCAAATGGTCTTTGCCGATCTTCTGAGCTCGTGCTGCGAAGGTTCTAGCCCATGAAAAGCTCTCTTACCGACCAAGGCCGGGTCATTAAATGCGAAGCTGGCTCCGAAGCAGATCTTCGATAATCTCGCCCTGCCGGCTCTCAGCAGCATGCGGACTCTGAACTAGCAGTCGATTCAGTACTTCCTCTACGTCTGACACCGTTATATCTGGTCTCAGCCTCAGCCAGTGTTGGTTCCGCACACTGGCGTCTTCGATCCATGTGTTGATACCATCGACTGCATCCACGCTGTTGTAGCCGTCTGCATTCGCGTACTCGAGCATCGGCGGCAGACCAAGCTCTGCCCATCCGTCGACGCCTAGGAAACCATACAGAACGGTCACTGGATCATAGGACTTCAGCGTCGTGTTACATCGATTGCCATACCACTGGTACGCAGCCAAGACCGGTGAGTCTGCAGGCGCTTCTTGAGCCAAGTGCTGCCCAGTCCAGATCTGAGATCCGAGCTCGTAGCCCGAGTATGTGATCGGCACATTCTTGGGCCAGTTAGAGATGACCCTATGCGCAACCTTGGGATCTACACCCGCGAAGTTGTACTCCCAGCCTGATGGGTAGTTCCCGCCCATCACGACTAGCTCGGCGACTTTGTAGGAGATGAGATCTGCGCCTGTGGCGGGGCTGATCTCGTCCATTCCTGACTCTAGTAGGTCCGCAAGGTTGGTTAGGAAGCCGATGGAGATGATCGTGAGGCTGTTCAGGGCTGCATCTGCTAGGATCTCGCGGTACAGGGTGACTGGATTGGGTGTCTCTGTGGCATTTCGGAGAGCACGAGGGAAGTGGTGGGCGACTTTGGAGGCGTATTCGCCTAGCCTGGTAGAGGTGTCAGAGCAGCGCTAGTCGAGAGCCGAATAGATGAGAGTCGAGCTTACGTCCATCCCCATCGATCCACAAACGTCTCCTGTGTCAATGGCCTGATAGCACCGATCTTCACATGCACATTGTCATAGTATGTATTGACTGCCTTTACCGCCATATCAGTCTCATCTCACCCAACTTGACAACCCAATCCCACAAACGATATAGGCAGACTCACATCCACGGTCAAAGCACCGTACTCACTCCCCGTACTGACTACGACGCCCTTCAATTCCGCAACACCGAAGTTCGAGAGGACATTAGCTATGGCTAGCGCGCCCAGGTCGTCGACGTCGCTGTAAATATCTGTGTCGATGATTATGGGTTTCGCGTGGATGTGTAGTTGGTGTTGAGCGAGTGCCAGGGTTAGGGTTGCGCGGATGAGGGCGAGGGAGTAGAGATGCGGGAGGAAGGGGAAAAGCATGTTGTGAGAGGGTGTGGTTGATAGACGGCAAAGCAGGCTGCAGCTACCGAACAAATTGTCAGCGCGTGTGGAACAGTGAAAGTACATCGAACTTTGAACTGCACACTGAGGCCGGCATCAGTACGCAATGGCGTCACTGCTGTGTCGAGCGCCGTGAAATGCCTTGTCGGCAAAACTAGATCTTGGGCAACAGTGTCAACCGGGCAGTTTAGAGCTACAGAACTTTATATCTCCTGCTGCCATGTACAGCCATAAAGAGCAACCGGGCGGAACTCTCCATTGTGCTCGAGGGCACACGATAACACCGTGAAATGCTGCCATGAGCGCCACCCTATGCAATATACCCGCTATGCAAATCACGCTCCCTCCCTCGATCCATGCTCCACGAAGCCCATCCCATCCACATCACTGCTCTCCGCCTTCTCCACGTCCGCGTCCTCCATCACAGCATCACTGTGCGGAAACATCGGCTTACTGCGCTTACTTTCCGCCATCTCGACACGCTGCTCGTCTTCATCGTCCTCTAGTCCCGGCGGCGTGAGTACGATATCTACGGCCTCCGGGTCCTTGCTAGCAGGCGGAAGTCCATAGCTCCCATGCCGTGCAAGGTGCGCATCATCGTCCATATAGTTGGCATCAGCTTCGATGAAGTCGATTCCGTCTTGCTGGGCAATTGTACTGTCCATGCTATCACGCCTCTCGCCCCGCTCGATGCTCTGTCTGGGAATGCCGCCGACACGGTCCATATCAAAGTCGTATGAAGGCGGCGGAGGGTGCGAGGGAGCATTGCGCAGCTCCTGCTTGAAGTGCTCGTTGTCCTCGTCGATGAAACGTTGAAGCGGCTCTGGGAGCACAGGGTTGAAGTGCCTGATGTCAGCAGCTTGATTGCTGGCGTACACCAGTAGTGCGGAGTTGTGCTCTAGCTCCGCGGCACGCAGGACTTCGTAGTCTGACCACTTGGCCTTGTTGATGCTGGGCGAGCTGCCGCTTGTGGTGTACTCGATGCGCCACCATTGCATGCCTTCGGGTGTGGAACCAGTCGTGGTGTCCTGGGTCATTGCTTCGTCGACATGTTCATCGTCATCGTCTTCCGCGGGACGCAGGACGTAGGTGACGTTCGGCTTGGTGGCGACACCCATAAGGGTGTATTGCTCGGTCAGGCCCTGCTCCACAAGCTGGGCGGGTGTGGAGTTGGTGAGGGCGGAGATGTCTTTGAGGAGTGCTACTTTCTGCTCGTTCAGTCGGCTGATCTTTTCATCGATGCTGATGGTGAGCTTCTCGAGTTCATTTGCAATGTTGGTGTAGTGTGGCACATGATCCTCGCTGACGCCGTTGACCATCGGAGTCTCTCCATCGTCGGCTGCACTCGTTTCCTCCGCAGCCTTCTGCTTCATACGAGTAAGGGTGTGCTGCACCAGCTGCTTGGCTTCGATTTGGGTGCTCTTCGTCGGGTGTTGCCAAGTGCTCAGCTTCCTCACAATGCCATCGATCTTCGCGACCTTCTGCCTCTGATCGACAGCATGCATTCTGACCGCTTTCGAGACATCGACGTTGTCCTCGAGATACTTGTCCAGCCAGAGCTCGGGAGGTACTTCGACTCTCAGCTTGTCCGCGTTCGGGTACGTGTTTCGAACGCGCATGACAAGTACGTCCGCTGCTTGAGAAATGAAGTTATCATTAGTGGAGAACGGATCCCTGCCATTACTCCACAGCATGTCGTCGATCAGCTCGGTGAGATTGCAGCTAGCGTCTGGTGCAATACTGGAAGCCAGGTCGACTAGGTACCGATACGGCTCGGCTATGCCACCGTCTGAAGTGTTGCCGACGTTGGTCGCGAAAATCTGCATCATTTGAGGCCGTAGTCCAGCAGCAATCTGTGCAGCATCGACATACTCCTCCATGAACGACTTCACCATTGTTTGCGCGGGTGTCTTCTGTAGAAGCTCTGACACAGCGACTGAGTGCGAGCTTGCATATGAGCGGTCGCTGCTGTCCAGAAACGCCATTAATCGTTGCGTGTCAGCGATGAGAGCATCAGCCTGGTCGTGAGCAGAGTCTGCAGGCAGCCCACTCTCAACGTGCACCACACTGGGCAATTTGATCACGCTTCCACGCCACCAATCCTCGTCACTTCCGTAGTTGCTCTGCACGTGCACTCGCAGTAGTAAGGCTTCTCGAGCGAGAGGTATCGAGTGACATATCGTCAAGAAGTTCGGAAGGTAGTCTCCAGCAGGCAACTGCTTGAGAAATCTCGGCTCCTCTCTCTTATTCTGTCTCTCGGATGCCTCGACATCAGGCACAATCTCATCATACTGATGCTGGATCGGAACCATAGCCCACTGAGCCGTATCATACGACGACCTGTTCGCTGGTCCAAACGCAACGTTCGCCGCTTTCGATATGCCATCCGCGCCCACAACCCCAGTCTCCTGTCCAGCCATACTGCCTAGATCCTGCTGACTCATAGCGAGCGCCTTCGCCATATCGTCGTCCTCTTCTTGCTTGCTCGCCGGCTGCCTGAAGCTCCCCGCCGGACTAGGACCACGTGTAGGGGCTGCGCTGTTGCCCAGTGGCCGAAGATTGCGGTTCTCGCCTGCCATGCCATCGCGGTCTTTGCTAAAGGCGCTCTCATCCCACATCGCAGATTGCTCCTCTTTGCTGATGTCTTCGCCATCTAAGATAGAGTTGACGGCACGTGAGGGATCGTTGTTCCGAACCTTGAGGTAGCGAATGGCTGTCTCTCTCGGAGCCATAGTGATCATCATCACCTCATCTATCGCCGTCTCTGGGACCGTGGCAGCCATGGCCATGGCTTCACGCTGGGTGCGAGGCTTCTTGGTAGGCGACTGTGAGGGTTCGGCGTTGAAGTCGATCTGGTCGATGTTCGGGCAGAACATTATGCTTCGCAACACGTTCAAGCGCGACGCACGCGCTTGATTGCTGCTTCCCTTTTTGCCATATGTCACGAGGTTTGTCGCGCGGCGGCGTTTGGGTGACGTGGGAGTGGATGTTTTTGGGGCCATCGTCACATGCGAGGTGCTTGGGTGATCGACCGAGCTTGACAGCTTGGCAGAAGTGACGAGGGCGATGACACGGAGTGATGAACAACCGCGAAATCGGATACTACCATTCAGAATGAGCAGATTACAGGCAACTACGGTTGGAGAATGGACGAGAGGCAAGAGCGACAGAGGGAGGGTGCAGACGAAGCAGCTGCATGCATGTGACGATGCTACAAACGCCCGCTCAAGAACATCAACAGAATGCAGTCGCTTACATCCCAGAAAGATCCGCTATGCCTTCCCTATAGTACCGTTTAGTCCTCCACATGCTTTGTAGCTGCAAACATTCGTAATCAGCAAGCCCACGCGCAGCTGATCAACGCTGTACACCGCTGTTGCCCCAATCCTATTGTCTCACTTCCTCACTACCCCAGTCCGGTCACTCCGCTAACGCCGCCCTTCACTGCACCAGTCGTGTTAGCAACAGCATCCGTACCCGTCGCACTGGTGACCTTGCTGACGCCACCATGCGCACTGTTGACGGTAGACCCCACCCCAGGCATATTTCCGTTCGCTTTTGCAGGGGTGAATTGATCGCCATACCCTTTGATGTCTCCCGTCGCCTGCTGCGCCTTCGCCGAGTCCATGAAACCCGTCAACCGTCCGCCCGTGAAGCCATTCAGTCGGTCGCCGATCGTAGGTCCTGCGGGCGCGTCGTCGGACTTCTTGTCGTCGCTGCCACCGCCGTTGGCCCATTTGAGGATGTAGTAGCCGCCTAGGCCCCAGAGGAACAGGAAGGTGGCTGCGAAGGTCGTGAAGAAGAGGGTCGGGAGGACGACTACTAGAGCTGTGCCGACCATGACGAGTGTGAAAGCTACTGCGCCGAGAAGTCCGACTACCAGGCCGACTAGGAGTGCGAAGATGAAGACTGTGAGGGAGAAGAGAACGAAGAGGAAGAGCGGTACGCCAGTAATGGCGAAGTTCATTCCCAAGAAGGCCTACGCGTGTCAGTATATGGAGAGCGCGCTGTCTCCTCGTCCAATCGTCTTTTGTACAACCTACCGAAAGCTTCGGATTCTTAAGCATGAACGCCTGCAACTTAGCCAGGAATGCCGCCCTCTGCTCCGGTGGGAAGAAACGGTCCAGTATAGCTTTGCCCTTTGCTGCGACCCAATTCCCACCTCCTTCTATCTTGCCGAGCACTCCCTTGGTGACACCTTCGACTTGCCCCTGGACGCCCTTCGTCGCTCCTTGGAGCTGTTCAGCCATTCTGGTGGATTGTCGCGATCGTCTGGGAGATGCTGCTCGATTAGGAGAACGCGAGACTTCGCGTATGATATCGCTGCGATTCGGGTGCTTCGATGGGCGGACCTCGAGCTTCCGCGGAGGGTGATGAGAGGAGATTATCTTGACGGTGTTGTAGGGAACAAGAAAGGAAGCAACGCTATGTCAACATCGAGATTGAAGAGCTTAGACTTTACATGAAAGGTTTAAGACAGCCATCATGAGAGTACTGTAGCAAGGTGTCGCAGTGAGGTCCCGCGTCTGTTGTCACCAGTGGACCTTCTGCCGCGTCTTTGCATGGATGGGAGCACTCGGAGGTCGTGCCTTTCCTTGTTTCGCAACGCGCGCTGTCACTTAGCTCTGCGCCACAGCGGGATGATGCTTCCCGCGGTGCACTTGCCACACCTTACATGCTTGGCATGTGGATTGTGATGTTCCAGTCAGCACTATATGACGATACCGAAACAGAACACTTTGGATGCCAACGCAGCCTAGGCACTGCCTAAACGCTGAGTCCTCAAGTCGACCTCCACCTTGTCCAAGCCCATGATCCGCTTCAAATATCCATCAAACCAAGCACTCGGCAGCAGACCTCCCAGCCTAGCCGTGCCCGCAGACTTGCCACGCCAGATAGATAGTGGTGGATGTGGCTTCAGAAGATCACTCACAACGCCATTCGCCCACTCATCAGCCGAGATGCCGTCGGGCACCCAATTGCCCTGGAGCATTGGCTCCACGAGCGCCTTCGCCGGCGAATAGATCGAGTCGGATGGCAGGCCAGCCTTCGCAGCTGCGTTGCTGTTGACAATGTTGGTGTTCACGCCTCCAGTCTTCAGATTGACGACGTCGATGTCGAATGCTGCCAACTCTAGACGTAGCGTGTCTGTCATCATGGCCATTGCGGCCTTCGATCCGTTGTATGTGAACTGGAACGGCACTGCGAGGTGCGCGCCGACGGTGGTATGATTGACGATCATGGCTTTGGGAGACTTGAGTAGCAACGGCAAGAAAGCCTGGATGACTGCGAGGTGACCCCAGACGTTGAGGTCGAAGAACTTCTTTGCTTCGGGGATCGACAGGTCTGTCAGGGGCATCATATGCAGGGCGCCGGCGTTGTTAACGAGGATGTCTAGTTGCGGGATCTTTGCTACGCAGGCCTTGATCGATGTGTCGGAGGTGATGTCTAGCGTGAGTGTCTCTATGCCGAGTGTAGTCATGTCCTTCATCTTCGAAAGGTCTCGAGCAGTGGCATATACATGTAGATTGGTTTTGTGAAAGTGCTTCGCGAGCTCTGAGCCCATGCCTCCGTCTGAGCAGCCAGTGATGAGGACTGTTCGCTTTGTCGGAGTAGCCATCGTGTCAACTTAGCATCGACACGACTTGAACCCGAACAGAAGTTTACAGAGATGGGAAAGAAATCAAAAGAATTGCACTACGCACACAAAGATCCTCACTCGCCACGAGAAGCTTCACCTTGATATATATGTTAACAGGAGCGGCAGCGGACTACAAGCGATACGCTCAGCTCCGATCGTAAACACAACACCTGGGTTCGTCCATAGTGTCGTGCAACCTGATTCTCGCGTGGACAACGACTAGCCCCGATGTCTGCTTGACACGTGACTAGTACCATCGGAGGTCACTGCCATCATGCTTGGGTGATTTGTCTTGTTGATGGGAGCGAGAAGGATAGCGATTTGATGTTCGAAGGATGGCTTCGTGGTCCAAGCTCCAGCCACTCCATCTCCTCCTGCTCAACTTTAGTTTGAATCTCCAAGCTTACCTCGTCAGCCTAGCTATCGCTTACTGCAGCCGCTAAGGGCGTACGAGTGCATGTCACCACCATGTCTGCTCGCGGCGCAGAGAGCGCCGGGCTGACAGAGCACACCTCTGCGTCGCGCACTCGATCGCCCGAAGACGCGGACCAAGGTAGCCACAGGAAACGCAGACGCAAGGTGCTTTCATGTCTAGATTGTCGTCGGAGAAAGGTGCAGTGCGATCGGCAGTCGCCTGCTTGCGGACGCTGCGTCAAGGCTGGACTTGGGGCGCAATGCTCGTACGTTGAAGAGAGCGGCGTTGGGGGATCAGACTCGCGCCTCGACGACATTGAGTGCAAGCGTCCAACCGATCGAAATGGCGGATTCGCTCAGAATCATGCGTTGATCACCTCAAACGGCGGATCGCCAGATGCTCTGCGAGACCGATTACATGCCCAGAATGCTCGCATTCAGCAGCTGGAGACCGCTCTGTCACGGAGCGCGCCGTCACTGCCTGTTATGCGTTCATTAACCTTGGGAGCTCAGGAGTCTCAGATACACGCTACAGAGACTGCGTATCGTGATCAGGATGTCAAACCACCTGCGCAGCCGATGATTTTCCGCGGGAAAGCGTTCAAGACCGAATATTCTGGGCCATCAAGCGGATGGGCCACGATCGCGCAGGTCGGTGACTTCCACCACTTTTTACACGGAGCGATGGAGATGTCCCCTAGGTTGCAACGCATCAGGAAGGAGATGCGTGCCCGTGGGGATGAGGAAGCAGTAGCCGAGTCGCATCCTGACCACGTACCGACCATAGCCACTGCTGATGACGCAGCATTACGGGCCTTGCTAACTTCCCAGGAAGAGACTGATCGAGCTGTGCAATTGTATCATGCGACATATGGTACCATATACCACATCGTCCACCTCCCGACATTCTGGAAGGCCTACGATGGCTTATGGTCACAAGATGCGGGGCGTTCGTCCAGTGCGTCCATCGCAGTAGTTCTGCTCATGATTGCCTCGGTAGTGTGTCTTGATTTCGACGGCACTGGGACCGACCATCAGAGCAAATCCGCATCGCGACTACGCGCTGTTGTGATGATTGACCTCTGTGAGCGATGGGTCGAAGCTCAAACCCACAAGAAGGGCGCTGCCGAGACCTTCCAGCTCCTCTGCCTTCTGGTACTTGCAAAGACAATCAACGCTGAAAAGACCAAGCGGCGCGCCACGGAGGTGGGAGGTCTGATGTTGAGAATGATGTCTATGGGATTTCATCGGTCTCCATCCCATCTACGGAAGGCAACCAGCGAGGTAGACAAAGAGCTACGACGGAGGATGTGGACGATGATTGCAGACTTGGAGCTGGAGACCTCTTTCGAACGTGGGATAGTCGCAGTCCCATGGCTAGCGCAGAGCGACACAGAGGCACCTCGGAACATACGCGACGAGAGTATCGAAGATGATGAGATCCCTGTGGAACTCTCGGCGACCACCTACTCTACCTCCTCATATCTAGCTTTGGTGACGAGATCCTTTGGGCTCCGTAGTCATTTGAATGTCAGACTCAACACTGTTGGAGGTCGCTTCGCATTTGAAGAGGTGACGAAGTATACCCAGGAACTTACGGCAATTTCCCAAGCCATCCCGTTATCCGTTGATACTGCTCCTCAAGCTGTGCGAGCTGCACTGGAATTGAAGCATCTCCAGTACATACTTGCATTGCATAGCGCCTCCCTTCGTACAGCGGCCTCCGCGGTCCAGCGAAACACGTCTATCATGACTATTCTGGACACAGCGACCCGCACTGTCGATATACACCGGGATCTACTCAATGCAGGCAACCGAAGTATCTTGCTTCTTCGCCAGGACTACATTAGGGCTGGCTTCGTGCTGGCGCAAGTCGCCTTGACGACGAATCACTTGCAGTCGAGCGTGTACACGAAAGCTGTCGACGACACCGTACCCGGGCTTATGGAGCGCATCGTTGAGCTACTGACTCATCGCGTCTTTCGCCTTGGCTGCGAACACAAGTCACTTTGGTTCGTGCTAGCTACGCAGGCCTATATCAAGAGCTGCAGAGACAGTGCAAGACGATCTATGTACCAGCAGGGAGCCGTCGATGCTATCGTCTCGCTATACGACAAATCCCAAGAGGCTAAGCAGCAGATGAATGGCGCAGCCGCGAGTCTTGCGGGGAGCTCTACGGAAGCAACGCCTTGGGCTTTGGGTGATGTACGGTTCGACATGAACGGGATCCTGCCGTTCAACTTTGACGATATGGAATCCTGGACCTTTGAAGACTGGATGGCAGACTCGATCGACTGGCAGACCGGTTCGAGCGCGCCAGCGAGTGGCGGTGCCTTTCAAGGCTACACGTGAAGATCGACCGGCGCTTCAGAGCCTAGTCACGACCTGTTGCGTCGAATACTAGAGTCTCATTGGCAACGAGTGGGTGTTGCCCGGGCGCGAGGAAGATGCGAGCCATTGTACGGAATACCAGACACGGCCGATCATGGTGGCAGCAACGGTCCACTGTGG
Source organism: Oleoguttula sp. CCFEE 5521 (assembly GCA_036872775.1). Lineage (NCBI taxonomy): Eukaryota > Fungi > Ascomycota > Dothideomycetes > Mycosphaerellales > Teratosphaeriaceae > Oleoguttula > Oleoguttula sp. CCFEE 5521. Next base: position 9,189 of record JAVRRP010000291.1, on the reverse strand, counting down.
TCAACATTACATCACCTCCCACAAGGCGCTACGACTTGAGTTGGGTGACTCGTAGAAGATTCATACCGGTACGCCAATTTGAATACATCCCTCAAAGTGTAGACGAATAGAACAAATTCATCAGATTCGGTCCACCACACAGCTCCTCCTTATTTCCTGGACATGTCATCAAGTTGGACACAGGACACGAGAGCGTCTGCGCGCCTCCCGCGCTGTTCACGGCATTGCCACAGAAACACTGCGTGATGTACTCGATCCTGCCGCAATGTCAGTGGACGTACGACCTTCCCAGACGATAGTGTACGTACGCAGCATAGTGCATTTCTTGCCCAAGGCAGTACTTGATGCATAGCTCGTTGGTCATATTAGGACTGTCTGTCGAAGGTCCAGTCAAGGATCGGCCGATATTGTTCGGAGGATCGCTTAGACAGCCTTGCGACCTGTACTTCCCGACAAAGGGTTTCGGCGCTGGGACAACAAAGTCTGTGACATTGTAGATGCTCAGTGCGTTTGCGCCGCCGCAGAGCTCAGGGTTGGAGCCAGCACAGCGGATGCTGCAGGCCGAGTCGTTGGTGGGACTTGAGGTGGTGTTGAGGAGTTGTGCGACTGATGCGAAGGCGTTACCGCAGTAGCACTGTAAGACATGTCAGTCAATCTATGCTCAAGTGCGAGGTCCGCATGACTCACTTGAGACCCATATTCCACGCCGTAATACCGATAACCCGGCCCTCCTGCGCAGAATGCCGCGCACACCTCCACACTCATGTCATCCGACTGCGTGTTGTTACTGTTCAAGGTTCGTGGGTCCAGATCGGTGTAACAGCCGACGTAGTTGTCTGCGAATGGCGCGAGCGGAGTGTATGGGACAGGTAAGCCGCCGTTAGCTGTCTCGCTCCCGTTCGCCACGAATGCCGGATCAGTGTTGTTATACAGATCGATCAGACTGTAGCCGCCGCAGTTCTGACGGTAGCCCAAGCTCTCCACCATCGTACGACCACAGTTCCAGTTGCAGCCCAGTTGACCCCCTACGGCAGTCGGGTTCAGCACGTTACCACAATGACACTCTTGAGCATACTCAACGCCGGAAAGGCGATAGCCGCGGTCGTGGCAGACACCCATGCAGTTTTCGACGGTCATGTTGACGTAGTTGGCCTCGGAGTAAGCGTTGAGTGCGCGGGTCTGGCCGGCAGTGTCGTTGAAGCATCCGAGATAGATCTGGTACTCACTTCCGAATGTCTGACCAGGTGCTACGGACTGCGTCGGTGTGGCTGTAGTATCTTTTGTGGCGATGATCCTGGACGGTATGACATCTTTCGGACACGTCATTGATGCTGCTGGGGCCGCTGCTGGACCAGGCGTGATTGTGATACAGCCTGGTAGTTTGGCCAGCAGTCCATCAACGGGCTCATCGATTGGACGTGGACGTTGAGGACAGTTGACGCCATAGGCGCTAGTGTCTACAGCCTGCAGTGGGGGACATGCGGAAATCTGTCCAAAGTCGACAGTGTTCAAGCAGTTCTTGACAGCGTAAGTCTGGATATCCATCTCCCAGCCATTCTGGAAGTCAGCGTGGAACCCGTAGCCTGTGGGATCACCCTGCGAGAACACGAAGCGGCCGTCTGGTGTCTTCTCGGGAATGTCGTTGACTTGATAGTTGATTTCGAGGAAAATGTGGGGGATCTGGACTGGATGGGTGGGCGGGCATATCCCGTCGTCGATGCGACTTTGGTAGGCAACGTGACTGTTGTCAGGTTTGTACAGATCCTTACCGTTCCAGCAGCTCTGGAAGTGGACCTGTGCTCGCATGCCGTCTTGGCAGTCTGTCTTGTACATGTACGGCTGCTCTGGCTGGTACAATCCGTCCAGACAGGCGAAACTTATCCGATCGGCAACTGGACGACCGGGATAATCTGCTGTGCCGTAGGTAAACGTAGCGTTGTCGTAACTTCGTGCTGCCTTGTCACCACTTAGCACCATGAAGCCTGGGGGGAAGGGTACGGTGTCGTTCTGCCCTGGACCGCGGCCAAGGTAGTACACTACGCCGCCACCATGAGCTGTTTCAATGAATGATCCGTTCGGGTACTCGTAGTAAAGAGTCGGGGACCAGTACGCGGACTTGTCGGCTTGGACCTCGCAGGATGAGCAGTCTGAGTCTAGGAGTGACTGGTAGGTCGCGTTCACGCCGATGTCTGCAGCACGTCAATGATTTGATCTTCAGACGAGTGACGATCGCACTTACTGCTGCCTCCGAGGATCGTATGTGAATGAGCAGCCAGCGTTCCCGGGTTGACGAGTGGGTCTATTCTTCCAGATTGTACAGTTGCACAATTGATCCGAAAGAAGGCATTGGCACCTTGCAGCGCCGTAAGTGCCAGTCCCACAATTGTCCTTACCGAAGAGGTCATCTTGGACTGACTACAGCGTGACTCTACGCCAGGAGAACTCCGGATCGCACACATTCTTACCCCTCGCTGCTCGATTCTCTAGTCGTATCTGTGTCGCTTCTGCGCCGATCGCTCTGATGGTGTGTGGGAGTCTAGCGTGTCTCCGTATAGGTTGCGCGGTTGCGCTCGCCAATCACTGAGGCCAGAGCTCGGGAGCGGGCGATGTGGGGCGGGTGGGCGACGCTGAAGCAGTCGTCCAGATTATGAGGCGACGCACCACCAACAGCGACAGTGGAAAGAATATATCACCCTGCTTGCTGCCGATGCTCCGTTGGATGCAGTGCTGTACATCTCAGGATCTTACACGCGCCGGAGACGCGCTTGATGGGGAAGTCGGGAAACACTGGCAGGAATGAGACAAAGGAATGTGGTCATCAAGACCGTGTTACTTAGCCAAGTCATCTGAACTACCTTGGCTACCACAGACGCATCCAGTGGTCAAGGTCTGATGTCTCGTAAATTCACAGGGCATCGTCTGGGTGGGCTCGGGAAGCTGGCGGAGTGCGGGTGTGCTGAAAGGAACGTGACGCAGCAATGGCTCAACAAACGAAGTTCCGCCGAAGGTCCGTCGAAGTCCAAGAATTTCGTTTGGATGCCAATACTACCTTATGCAATGAAGATGCGCCCTGTGCAATGCTCTTGGTGATGGAAGGTCGAGGAGACACTTTTGCACGCAGGCAAGCGCTCGACCCACGGTGAGAAGCATATCGCTTGCCTTGTTGGTGCGTGTGGTACCCTGATAGAGGTGAAGTAATGAGCAGGAGCGTAGCAAATGGTGATTAAGCTGTTGTCCACATCAAAGAGAGCCGTGCAATTCGATTACAACAGAGCCAGCCTACGCGACAGCTTGCCCCCGTCAGGCCAGTATAACGAATTGAGCCTAGAAGTGATTTATAAATGATTGTTCGAGTGCACCTGCCACCGCATGATTGGTGGAAGGGTATCATTAACGCTTCCCATCACACGGAAACTGCGTTAGTACCGAGTTCGAGTCTCGGATCATGCATTTCTTTTTGCCTTGCTTTTGATCATGTCGCAAGATGGCAGATGGTTCGCATCGATTTTGCGGAACGGGCTATGTTGAAGTTGCACGTCGTATATGCAGTATGGCGGACACGACAACGGGAGGTATCGAAAGCTTCGGAACGCCTCCCCACGGCTTCCCCACGGTTGAGAAGCAACGTTAGACGTCTGTGCAACGGAGAAGGCGCCGGATCCTTTTCTTCCTTCCATAGACATTGAGTGTCCAGGCGCAAGATGCCTTCACCGCCCTACCTCCTGCGTCTGCGATCACCCTGTGGCTTGAGGGGTCAGGGGCATGTCTGATAACGCTGCGTCCCATCGGCCAGTGAATACGACCCATCCGAGACAGCCGCAGTGATAGCGGCTGCCAAACTTCTCAACGAGTACCATGACAGCAGCGAACCTGCGAAACCGAGACGCGTGGCATCATTACCTTCCCTGTAGAGGCAGCTGATCTGATCTTACAAACAGAAACAGGCATACCGGGCGTGTCAACACAAAGCGGCTTAGTTGTCCGTGAAGACATACGGCTAGGTGCGGGTCAGGCTCCTTTCCCTATATGTCGTCTCCTGCTCTATACACTCCAATGTCAATCTTTGTGAATCGCACACTCTATACAACGAATTACTTTGCTTGATCCTTACCAAGACTCCCACTATGGCTCCTGCAATTCTGATCGACGACACGAGTGCGATCTCGCAACAGAGCACTATGCCAAGCCGTTTCCTCTCAGACGACCACTTCCCTCCCACACCGGCATCTGTGCCAGACAGTCCAAGGCAGAAGGCAGCGAACGGTCGGATTGCGTCGAACACGTTTGGAGAGCACCTCGCGTGGGTGGTCGAGCACGATCATGTGCTCCAAAGATGCATCGATGCCAAGGCCGAAACGGCCATGAAGGAGGACGTCGTGATCTTATCAGGAGAGCATCTGACCTTGGCCGAGCTCGTTGCTGTTGCTTGGTAGGTGGAGGGCATGTCATCATGGGCGAACTCTCCTGATCGTGACCTGCAGGTATAACGTTCGCGTAACAGTCAGCAGCGATAGTAAGGTGAGGAATCGGGTCAACACCGGCATCGACTTCCTGCAGCAGCATCTCGAGGGAGGTAATGTCGTGTATGGTAGGAATGATCTCTCTTGGTCGCTTGATACACACTCACACGGTCTAGGCATCAACACAGGATACGGTGGCAGTGCCGACACCCGCAGCAATGATTTCGCCAATATGCAACGCGCCCTCATCCAGCACCAGGAAAGTGGCGTACTACTGCCTTCCGACCTTGGACGATTCGATGACGCTTCGTCTGCCAACCTTAAATCTCTGAAACCACACAACCTGCCCCGCTATGTTGTCCGCGGGTCAATGGTGGCCAGAGTCAATTCCCTGCTTCGAGGGCACTCGGCAGTCCGGCTTGAGATTGTTGAAGCTATCACAACGCTGCTAAATCATGATTTCATCCCTGTCATCCCACTTAGAGGCAGTATCTCCGCAAGTGGCGATCTGTCGCCATTGTCTTACATCGCCGGTGCACTCGAGGGCAACAGTGATGTTCATCTAGACTGTGCGATCGAAGGTGGCAGACGTCAAATCATGAGCGCAGACAAAGCCCTTCGCATGGCCGGGCTGCAGCCTACGGTCATGAGGCCGAAGGAGGGTCTTGGACTCATGTAAGGATGTGGCCGTGTGCATCTCACCGAGACCTTACTGACATTACATAGGAACGGCACAGGTGTCAGCTGCGCAGCCGGCACAATGGCGCTTCACGAGACACAGTACCTCGCACTTGCATCTCAAGTCCTCACAGCGATGTCGACAGAAGCCATGCGCGGCAGTGCAGACAACTACCATCCGTTTATTTCTGACGTTCGACCACACCCTGGTCAACGGGAAGTCGCCGAGAACGTCTTCCGCCAACTGCGAAAGTCTCGTTTGGTCGTCGGCAAAGATGCGCACACAGCTGGACTCTACCAAGATCGCTACGCTCTACGGACTGCCCCACAATGGCTTGGGCCGCAGTTGGAGGATCTTGGCCTCGCAGCAAAGCAGGTTGCCATCGAGCTAAACTCAACTACAGACAACCCGCTGGTCGATGCAGAAAACGGCTACGTCCACCACGGTGGCAACTTCCAGGCTGCCTCGATCACGTCTGCCATGGAGAAGGCGCGGCTGTCGCTGCAGATGATCGGGAAGCTGATGTTTGCTCAAAACACGGAGCTGATCAACACAACACTCAACGGCATCCTGACACCCAACCTCGCATTTGACGACCCCGGATTGTCGTACACCTTCAAAGGCATCGACATCAATATGGCAGCATACCAATCCGAGCTAGCATACCTCGCAAATCCGGTTAGCAGCCACGTGCAGAGTGCAGAAATGCATAATCAGGCAGTCAACTCTCTGGCTCTCATCAGCTCGCGCTACACGATGGACGCAGTAGAGCTGGTCTCGCTCATGACTGCCACACATCTATACACAGTTTGCCAAGCTCTCGACCTGCACGTCCTGAACCTCGAGTACATGGAGGTCATTCAACGGGAAACCGAAGCAATATTCTCTGAGAAGTTCCCAGATCTCGCATCAACTTGGCCTGACGTCCTCGTCGCCATCAAGGCCGGCTTACTGTCTGCGAAGAGCAAAGACACCGCATCCCGTGCCGCAGCAGCAGCAGAAGCGACACTCATCCCCATCACACTTACCCTTCCTCGCACTTCCTCACTCCCCCTCAGCACACTCGACTCCTGGACCTCCGATCTCACCTCAATGATCACCTCCGCCATCCAAGAAACCCGCGTTCGCTTCGCCTCCCCAGACGGCCCACCAACACTGCAGTACCTCGGCCACGGCTCAGCAATCATGTACAGCTACATCCGTCATGACCTGGGTGTGCCGCTACATAAAGGACTGGTGGAGCACCCTACTTATCCGAGCATGGTGAGGGAAGGTGTCAAGGTGCATGGAGATAAGGTGACCATCGGGACGAGGATTGGGAGGATTTACGAGGCACTGAGGAGTGGCGGCATGCGAGGCGTCTTGATCAAGAGTTTATCATGAGCATCTTGTAATACGAACATAGTGGGCTGTGGACAGGAATATGGCGTTCGGAGACTGGCGTCAAGTTGATCGGGTCAAAGTCGATCGGGTCATGTAATGGGTGACACTGCAAAACGGAGCGACATCTGTGACGAAGACACGCAGATAGACACGTAGCAATTGATATACAAGGTCTAGACTTGGTTGGTCAGATGATGCACTTGTGTGAGGAGCGAATACATCGCTCACAGCGATATGACTCGGACCTCGCTTCCACGTCTAACCCGTAGACAACGCTCTCATCAAACTGGCCCGAACCAGAGCCCTTTGCGGAGTGTGCATGGAAATCCCTAGTCCCTAGCAAAGGTGCGAGTGACCACTCTGCTTGCTCTCAGAATTATTGAGTGAAAGACCAGTTTTCGCGAATGCTTTCACGCCAGCACACATAAGAGCGTTCGGACGTTCGTTGGGACCGTCCAGATGTTTATCTTGAAACGCGGAGATAAGTAGAAAGATGAATTCGTCGGTACATGTCTTTTCACTATGTATACAAGTCGTCTCTGCGGCACCGCAATCCAGCCGCGTGCTACTCTAGCCAAACAAAGCAGTCCATCAGCCAAGCCGCTTCGATGCGCCTGCTTCGGGCGTTTTGGGAAACGCACCCGGCATATCGAGCGCCATGCTCCCACGCAAGCCCTCGACAGGCTGTTGCTGTCGTGCAGTCCTATCAGGAAGCTCATCCCGGACGTGGTCTCTGATCTCGTCTTCCTCTGCAGGTAATTTCGCTGGATCCGCCAGGGCTGCGGCATCGTCCTGCTCCCCTTCAGCAGCTTCCTCGCCACCGTCATTCTCCGCGACTTCCTTTCCAGCATCCTGCCTCTCCTTCGCCTGCCTGATCAACTTCGCGAAACCGCCACCTCCAGCCTTGCCAGTCAACCCCATCCTCTCCGCAATTTTCCCCGCAGCCTTGATAGGATGATCTAGAATGACTGCATGGTTCTTCAGATCCTCTCGATGTTCCACTCGCCGATTTAGGAACATAGCCGGCTTTTCGCCTCGCGCCTCAGCAATTCGCTTCATTTCGTCCTGGTACGCCTGCTCGTAGATGTTCATGTCTACCGCTGGTGGGCTTTCGGCCACAACGGGATGATCCGGGGAGCCGTGCAGCTCCGGGTCTTCTGGGTCTAGGCCGATGTTCAGGAAAGCTGTGTCGAGGAGGGGGTTGTGAGCGTGACCTTTTGCAGTATCGTTTTCGGCGGGGAAGGTCATGGCTCGTGAGACTGTTGATTTGGGCATAAATCGGTGATCGGAGGGGGTGGTCTCAGGCCGGTCGTCGGGGCGGCTATTCTTGTCAGGTGTGGACGGTCCTTCGCTTTGCTTCCGTTGCAATGCCTCGTCCGGCGGCGATGCTACCTTTACCAAGTGATCCATGCCCTTCGGCAGCTTCTCCATGTCGTCATTAATTGGCACGTCCCGATGCAATCCCTCCACTGTCAATCCGCGCTCCATCGGCTTACGATCATGGGCGTCTGAACTGCGGGATATTGCTGCGACGCCTTGTTCTCGTGGGCGTAAAGTGTGAGGCGGCTGTACGATTCGCGAGTCACGTCCGAACATGCCATCCAGGATATGCGGTCGTTTGCGTGATAGCAGTGCTTTGAAGCGTTTCACTGCTCGCATGATGCTCATGAGATTGCCCATGTTACCGGTGATCGCATGGTTCATCTCGATCTGCGTGGGAGGCTCGACTAGATCCGCGCAGTTCTCTTCTGCTGAGAGGAGAGGATCTTCGCCGTTCTTCGTAATCCAGTCGTGTTCCTGCAGTCAGTCAGTACTGAACCAGAATCTCTGGCAACAGACTACACACCCTCATCTCTTCGATCGTAATCCTTTTCTTCGAGTCCTTCTCCAGCAGCCGCCTAATCAGATCCTCGAACGTCTTATCTTGTTCGTCCTCGATCACAAGCGCATCGTCTCGTATGCTATCGTAAAGCTCCAGCATGTTGTCCTTCTCGAAAGGGATGTGCCCATATCGCAAACAGTACAACGTAACGCCCATACTCCACACATCCGCAGCACGACCACTGACCTCACCGTGCTTCGCCACGCAAAGCTCCGGAGGCATGAACGCCGGACTCCCAGCACTCTTTGCAGTAGCCATATCACTCTGCTTCTCGAACATCTCACTTACGCCAAAATCCACAATCTTGAGCACATCACCATCAGTGATCAAGCAATTGTCGGGCTTGATGTCGCGATGCACCACTCCCTGCGCATGGAGATACTCAATCCCTAGAATCATATCGCGGAACCAACACCTGCAGACTTCCTCGTCGTATGGCTCTGCTCGCTCGCCTAGGCCGACTTTCATTACGACGCCTTTCTTGCACATATCCATGATCATGTAAAGAGAGTCTTCATCGGGATCGTCCAGCACTTCGTGTAGGGCGACCAGGTTGTCGTGGCTCAGCTTCTTCATAATAGCTATCTCTTCCTTGATCAGATTGAGAGAGTTGTTGCTATCGACTTCACTCTTGCGATCCTCAGATGTCCTCCGATGCAGAGGCGCATTGAAGCCTGCACCGGCGGCTAGATGACCGGGTCGACGTTGCTTCCCATTCGGTCCTTGGCGAAGGAGGTTCGAGTTCGCTCGCTTCCGCAGTCGAGACTTGGAGAACTCTTTGCCAG
>JAVRRP010000290.1:0-21555 GCA_036872775.1 Oleoguttula sp. CCFEE 5521 | reverse complement strand
AGCTATAGAATTGATTTCCCCGAGATGTGCGAACAGGGGAGAGTTGGGAAAAAAAGAAAAGGGAGGAAGGGGGATTCGGCAGGCCGTATTTACCCAAAGCAAGCGTATGGAAAGCTGGCTTGCTTCGAAGTGGAAGTGAAGCTGTGGTTTTCTGTGATTGTAACCTTGTCTGTGTACAAGTCGTGGTGATAATGAGCTCGCCAGTGAGTCAAGCTTGCGAAAGTTTGGTGGGCAGGGCACCCACGATGCCACTCAGACATCCGTTCTCGTCGTGCCTCCGCGGAAATATGCGTCTATGAGCGCTCGCATGCTCTGCCCGCATCTAGCGAGTACATGCCGATGCTGTCCCTGATACACTCAGTCCAACCTCCCCTTCCCACGCCAAGTAGCCATCTCCCCATCTCTCCGTCCTTCGCCTTTCCCCTTCCTACCTCCAACCCCCCGCTCGCCCATTCCTGGCTCCGCATCCCCTGCATTCCAACAACGCGACAACGGACTACCCCTCCTCTTCCACGCTTTCTCCCCTTCAACCCCGCCCGAGTCCGTTTCCACCTCCTCCACTCGACTTGACCCTGCGCGTCTCGGCCGGGCATCACGGTGCCCTCGCCTTCCTCGATACACGCAAAGCCGAAGGCGAGGGCACCGTGATGCCCTCGCCTTCGGCTTTGCGTGTATCGAGGAAGGCGAGGATGCGGTCATATGGGATCGGGAGGGGAAATGCGAGGAGGGTTGTTGTTGGTGAGCGGAAAGCTGGGAGGGACTAGCTTCCAGGTTCTGCGGAGGGGTTGGCGAGGGGACGGGCGAGGGAGTGGTCGAGGGGTTGGGTGAGTGGGGGGTCGACTTCGTCGACTGTTGTTGGTGGAGCCGTGGCTGCGGCTGCTGCTGAGGATGAGGGCTCCGGTGTGGGTTGCGTGGTTGAGGGTTCGGGTTGCGCGGCGGCTAGGCCGTCCTCGGCCGCAATGGCGTTACGCCAGGCTTGCTCGAAAGCTGGCGGTGATTGTGCCGACTCGATCGTGGATACTGGCTCTGCAGCAGCCTCCCGCTCAGCCAGACCCGCCAGGACATCATCCTCGTCCTCGTCCGGGCTCGCAGCATCGACCAGCTCCCCACTTTCATAAAGCGGTGACGCCTCAGCTTGTGACTTGTCCCGCTCCTGCTGATGCTCCACGACCTCGCTTTCGAAGTTGCTGCTATACACTACCGCAGCAAAGGACTCCAACTCCCCAACACTGTTCATGGCATTCAAATACCCATTCCCGAGCCCTTCTTGCGCGGCGCCACCACTCAGAGCATCGAGCTCCCCACTTCCGACCAACATTGCGTGGGCTTGACGACAGAAGACCGGGAGGATAGTGGCGAGTTTGCGCGTCGCCTCCGGAGGAGGCGTGGACGGCAGCTCGGTGATTCTTGGTACTAGTGTTGCTGGCGGAGGTTGTGCGAACGCTTCAGTCGCGAGGCGATTGTCGGTCAGATGGGAGAAGCCTGCGTCTAAGAGATTTGTGAGGACTACGTGGAAGGTAGGGGAGTCTATGAGATCGGATGTCTCGTCTAGTAATCTCCTCAGAGATGCCGAGATGGCCGGCGGAGTCTCCGAAGGAGGTGAAGGCGAAGGTGACGGTGAAGCGTCGGCTGACTGTTGGGATTGCGAAAGCACGAAGAGCTCGTCGTCTTTTGGAGGAAGGAGATCCGCAAGCCAGTTCGTGGAGAGCCGGGCCTCGGGTGTTGCGCCCTCGATCTTTTCGCGGATTTGCATGAGCAGTGCGCCGGTGCGAGGCAGAGTCATGTCTTCGCGGATGTTGACAGGGTTGAAGACTTCACGGACTGCTGTCAGGACTCGCTCCATGATTTGCCGACTGCCGCGGTGTAGTAGCCACCAGCTGAAGGTGAGGTATTTGCGATTCGTCTCGAAGTCGTTGCCGTACACGTTGTCGTAGTTATCGTCATCGTGATTCTCGAGGGAGATGGTGGAGGATTGGGTTTGCGTGGGAGGTGTAGCGAGGGAGACAACTGAAGAGAGGTAGGTTCGTCGGCCGAGCAGGTTGAGTTGGATCCGAGTGAGGAGTGTAAGGAGGGCGAGCGTGTAGAGGCATGTTATAGCGCGAGCGATCGCTGTCTCGATGTCAGTCCAATATACTCCTGGAATCCGAATCCGTTGACAACGCACAGTTGATCTTCATCTCCTGCCACAGCTGCGCTTTCGTCCTCTTCGGCCTCGCCCCGCCGTCCATACTTCCGACCATCTGCGAAGCGTGCACAAAACTCCCACTACTCCCATCGTCCAGCACACTCGGCGGCGCAGAAGGCAGCTCCGAACTCGCAGCTTCCGATTGAGACGCTCCCATCCTCCTCAGCCTCTCCTGTCTCTCTTGCTGCAGCTGCTCTGTGATCTGCTCCACGGGTAGCTCGCCCATGAGCTCATCTCGCACAGTCGGGAGCAGCGCAAGGACAGTGTATGTGCAGTCCTCCTGGTTCTGAGCGAATCGTCTTCGGAGGCTAGTTCCCATCTATTAGCAAAGGCTGTGCATGACTCCATCTTCACGAGCAAGCATAGCCATACTTTTCCTTCGCCGTCCGGTCCTCAGCCATGCCCCGCCGCGCCTCCTGTATCTTCCCTATCACATATTGCCCAGCGACGTAGCCGGCTCCTATCACTCCAGCGCCTATGAAGAGGTTCGTCCGATTGCGCCGGAACCAGCGGCGCGTGGCGTCGATCATCGTGGCATATGGTAGACTCGCACAGTGAATGAACCGAGTAACGATGTGGGTATACTGAGTCACTCAGAATGCTATGAAAGGGACGTTGAATCGATTAGCTGGACAATCGCGGTCATGTCGCGAGAGAGCTCAAAGTGTGGCTGGTGGCCGAGGCATCTCTGGAAGTCGGTCATCAGAGTCTTGGCAGCATTGACCGGCCATAGAAGATAAGAGGATTTATTGTCGTAGCACATTGTCGTAGCACGAGGTCTCACTTATTGCATCGTATTGCCCATGATCTGATAGATGCTGCCGACATACCTGTTCCAAAGACGGTACATCATGGAGAGGGGAATGTGCTTTGGTATTCATGCCATAAGTCGTAATACGGTAAACTAAAGTACATGCTATGCTCTCACGGCCTGTACGACCGACTCCGAAAACGCCCTACATAATCATCCCATATCATTACCAAAGACTCTCCCGTATTCTTCACCTCGACTGTCTCATCCCGCTCTCCTCTCTTCACACATCTCCACCCCCGTACCCCCACAACACTAACTCCACGGCCTCAACCCCACCATCCCGACGCCAAACTGCCCCCCAACCCCCGCCCCAATCGCCGTCCCGCGAAAACTGTTCGTCAACCGCATCTCTTGGTACCGTCCATACCGCTCCTCCACCTCCTCCTCAGTCCAATCCCGCTGCGGCTCCGTGCCAACGTACTTCCCCTCGTGGTCGTGCCGGAAGTGTCGCAGGTACTCGCCGCGGGGCATCTTGACGGCTTTGTATTTTGTTGCGTCGGGGGGAGTGGAGATTCGGGTCGACAGGCGTCGGATGAAGGAGCGGGGTGCGGGGCTGCGATGGGTATCATCAGCAATGCGCTCGAAGAATAAGTACCACTTGCTTGCTTCTGAGAACTGGGCAGACCTACCGATCTGGCAACGGATCATCGAAACTCGCCCTCCTCGACTTTGGCGTTATGCGCACAGTAATGATGATGATATCATTCTCACTCAGAGCATCTGTTGCGCCCTTCGTGGGCGCTGTCACACTTCGCTCTAGGACAGTGCTATCTGCTGGATTTGGAGGCGATGTGCCAGTCGAGCATGTCGTGGACCCGCGGCGATTGGGATCGTAGAGGTAGTCGCCAGCTATGGCATTGGCGTAGCCGGCTCGCGATGCAAAGAGCGCGGGCGCGAACATAATGTCGATTCGTTTGCGCCGATTGTCTTGGGATTGGAATATGCACCACGTTCGTCGCAAACGCGTCCAACGCTCTTAATCTCAATGGTATGGTGTTGCAATACTGCAGTGTCCTTATGTACTCTTTCGATCCGCGCAGATGAACAATCACAGAACAAGCGGTATGACCACAAACAGTCTCACGACCATGCGCAACCCCAAAACTACATCACATTCCACAAACGCCTCGGGTGACGTCTGCACTCCCCAGCAAGGTCGAGATCGCAAAGCTTGCGATAGCTTCGAGACGATACAGAGGTACATGCATCTCCGCATGCACACTTGCGCTTAGCTCATTGCCCGATGTGGGTCGGCCTCACGTGCTTATTTTCTTGGCTCGAGGGTCTGAGGCTAAATTGGATTGAGTCGAGGGAAGGATTGGGAGATGCCGACAGATTGAGCGATTACTACTTGTATGGAGATGCTGCTGGAAAGGAGTGTGCAGTATGGAGTCAATTCGTCGATTGCGTGACTATCATGTCGCTAGCTGACTTGCAGGCCGCTGATACCGTCCATATCGCTCTTCGAGCATCGCCATCGTCCACCATCGCTGCGGCTCACTGCCAGCATACTCGCCGTAGACGTCGCGTCGGTGATGTTGATCGTACTCGTGTCTGGGCATCCGCAGTGCTTGGATCTTGTAAGGCTTGTCCTTCGAACATCCGAGACGGGTGCTGAGCCTCTCGACAAACCCTCGTGTAGGTGGACTGACTGCTTGTTAGTGCTGTCCGCCTTAGAGGAGACAGTAACGTGCATACCGTTGAGGTAGCTCCTCAGCACTGCCATCTACAACTTCTGAGCCATCGTAGATCCTGATCGTGACTAGCAGTATCTCGTCTGGATGTCCCTTCCACAGCAGTGGATTCTCGTAGAAGACACCACGTGTGAGTGGAGCAGAGTAGGTGCTGATGGTCTGTGAAGGTGGCGGCATAGTCGCAGAGTAGGTGTGAGCAGCGCCCATGCCCTCTCCGAGCTTGATGAGTGAGTCGAGCATGGTTTTGTTGCGACAGAGTAGTGTACTGGAGTTTAGCGGTGGCTTTTTGAAGACTGCGCAAAGCGTCGGAGTTGACTGTACGATGGCAATGCCAGAAGATCTTGGGTCCGTTCGACGAAAACCGCTTCTTACCTTTGTACCCGTCCATGGCGACGTACGGACATCGCAGTCTTTGCCGTTACTAGCAAACGCCGTTCACACTGGTTGCGCTAACACCGACTACGACTTGTCGACGTGTGCAAAGTAGTCATGTGGTACTGTCCCGTTATACACAGATTGTATCCTTTGTCAGCGCTCCTTATCGCCAAGGCGGCGCTGTCCCAATCAGGTAATTACCCGCTTTGAAGTCGGTAGTCCATGCGGAGACACCGTGCAATGGGGACGGGAACAGCGGACTTGAGCGTCGTTTGCTCATGCCAAACTCCTCACTGTACGATTCGTCTGATGCAACGGATGGACCTTTGGTTCGCATAACTCCGTCCTAGATGTCAATGCTTCCCTAGTCACGAGATGGGGACTATGGCAGCGATTGGCTGTGCCACGACCAGGTGCCTCGAGAGCAGCAAATTCTTGCAGAACGCATGGCTCTCTCACGCCTAAAAGGTCTGCTGTCCAAATTGTGCTTGTCCGAGATCCGGTAACGCCTGGTAGTCCCGGATCATCTGGTCCCAGAACGCCCAGTCATCGGCCGAACCTACGTTAAAGTCGGCATTCATGTCGAAGTCCATAGTACCGGCATACGACCCCAGTGCATTGCTGACGCCGGGCGACACAAAATCAGATGGCGATGTGATCGTACTGCTGTCAGTCAACGAAGGTGTTGCAGCAGCATCCTTCGCTGCTCGTGCCATGGCCTTGCTTTGTCGTATCGTACGGAGCGTCGTGATGAAGCTGGGCTCGATGAAGCGATCAGTGGGCGGACTGGCTTCGAAGGCCTTGAGTGTGACCCTTCCTACCGCCTCAGGGAGAGCACGGTCCTGCTCAACCAGCTCGGTGTGGTGGGTGTAAGTGGCTTCAATCCTCGTCCAAGCTGCGTTGACGTCTCCAGGCGAAAGTGCGTCGGTAGTTTTCCGCAAGCTCGTCAGTAGGAAGATCAGTGAGTCCCAGCTACCCCAGACAAAGAACGAGCGCATATGCCAAGCAAAGCGGCGAAGGCTCGTGTTCGATGATGCTGCTGCATCAGTGTCCATGATCTTCAGTGCGAGCTCCCATGCTCGCCTGCGCTCTACTTCAGGTAGAGCGTCGGCTCGGTCTTGAGCGAGCCGAATGCGCAGACGCATAGCTGCGATTGCAGACCGCGCGCTGCATATAGTCAAGAAGTGTAAGGGCTCGACCACATCGCAGTACCGGAGGTACGTCTCCTCGACTACGCGACTGTCAGCTTCAGATGCGTGATCGTCAATGTATCGGGACGGGGTGTTACCTTCGCTCTCGACCACATCAATGCTGCGATCAAACTCTTCGATGTTCGGAGTTTCCGTCGCATCGCCGTCCATCATCAGTTTCCCCGCTCTCGCGAAGAACCTGCCAATGTGCGATCGGGCCCGACAGTAGATCATTTCCGTCGCACCCTTCTGCTCTTCTGGCGGCTTAGACATCCCCGGCCACAGCTGAGCGTCGTTCGTATTGATCGGTGATTGCGTGTCAAAGTTGGGAGGCAGGCCCATGCCGACGCCTGCATGATGTGAGGCTTTGCCGTCTAAAGGTATGATCTGGAATGCCAGTCTGCGCCTCATCTGTACGTCGAATGGTGGCAAACCTTGTTTCTCCCCATCGCGGTGAAGCCCTAGTCTCGTCGAGATGCGTGCAGCAACCCCGGTGAGAATCCAGTACGTTTGCGGGTCATACACGTTCCCAAGTGGCATGAGGAGCAATACTAAAGCCTGCAGGACCATGAACTCGGTCGTTTTGAGGAACTTCACGTTCACCAGCGACTGCCAGCTTGCAAAGTGGTATTTCTGCATTACCGCAGCTCTATCCAATGATGGCCCAAAGATCTGAGTACATTCCAAATCAGTCAGAGCGTAGGCTGCAAAGTGGCAGACGGCGAAGAAGACGCAAGACTCGGCTTTTCCATCAATGTCGGCTGGTGTTGAAACGGCCGTTTGAAAGATCGCGGTGATCGCGGGTATGTGCAAAATTTTCGTCAGAGGCTCTACTCGCTCCAAGTGGGTCCGAAGCAGGCTCATGGCTTCTGTGTGTGTTGGGTACATGTGCAGTAACGACTGCCGTGGGCTCATCAAGGCTCCTGTGAGCGGATCCAACGCAAGTGGTGCTGCGGACCGCACGATCGAGTAGTCCCGATCAGCCTCGTCGTCAGAGAGTCGCTGCCAATCGTCGCCGTCGCCAATATCTAGGTCGCGAAGGAAATGGCTGTCCACGTAACGAGTCCGTCCAGGCTTACCTGTCAGCAATTTACCTGATTTGACGAATTGTAGTACATCGCGCTGCATGTCGACCTTCCTGGCAGGCTTGTCGTTTCCATCCGTTTTGACCTGTCGATCATCATCTTGATCTTGGTCGTCGTCGGATGCATCAGCATGGTCGTGAGTGTCTCCCTGGGCCTTCGCAGCGTCCGCTCCGTGAAGTGGCTCGAACGGGATCTTGTGCTTCTTGAGAAGAGTCTCGTAGTGACGGAGTCGTTGCAGCAGCTCGCGCTCAGGAAATCTGCGACGCCGCTGCCTTGGTCCCAGAGTATTGACTGGCACGCACTGTGCTCCGGAGCGCGTACAACTACCACAGGATGGTACTGCGCGGTCACATTTGATCTTGCGCTGCTGGCATAGTACACACGCGAGGATCTTCTTGACTGCGGCCTTGCTGATGTCGCCTTCAGCTTGGCGTTCCGGTGTGATGAGTGACATTGCTGGCTACAGGGGGAAAGGCAATCTCGTCGCGCGCACCACTGTTCTCTGATATTATATCCTGTAATCGGGAGCGATCATCATCATGTCATTTCAATGAGACAGGTACATGTAGAAATGCTCGTTACTTGGCCTGACTATACGAAGGCAGGAAGATGAAGGAGACGAGGCAGACGCGGGCGGTAGTAACGCCCGAGAACCCGAATCCGAGATGCAGTCATCTTCACACCTACCTTATGTCATATCACGCTGCAAGCTCAGTCCTTCCGTAGTGATATGTACGTTGACGTTCCTATGTGTCTGGGTCGATCGACATACCCCCAGTTGTTCGCGCGAGAGTCGGGGAATCTTCACGACAGAGACGAATGGAAATCGCTCGTGCCGAAGATGCCACGTAGCTGAACCTTGGGGAATGCGGCTGAGAAGCCACGACGTTGGGTCTGCTGCAGGCATCAGGAGGGGACACCAACCTACGAGGGACGCCGATGAAGTAATTTATCCTGCATGTCTCAGGGTTTACGGACTCGCTCGCATGCTTGCGTGAAGTGCGATCCGCAGGCGTTATCATAAGCACTACCCACGCCAAGTGCGCAAAAGAAACGGCTGCACTGGGGACGCCGTTGTCCCGGTCCGTGGCCCGCCATGCGTGTGCATCGACATCGAGACCGCGGACCCCTCTTTCTGCACACCTCGGACGATGCCGCCAAGCCAGAGCCTGGGATATGCGTTCTGGAAGCATGCGTCTGGACCATGGGAAATGCAGAGCATCTCGATGCTGTCTCAATGCATGGCCATGGGGATTGTGTTGTGCGACTTGACTGACGTTGGCGGCGTGAGTGACAAAGAGACTGCTGCCGATCTGCCATCACGCGGACTCGACCCCGAGAGCCGAAAGTCTTTTGCAGTGCTGATCTGCGTCTGGAAGCAGACATTGCAGCAATGTGCGCGATGGCCTATCATTTGTCATGTCAACCTTTTCACTCTCGGGATCTCAAGCCTACCAAGTCATCGATTCTCTGCACCAGGACGCCGGGTTCCTCCTGCAGGACACCCATGAACGTGGCTTGACAGCCTTAACCCACTTTCACCACGTTGTATCCACGATTTAGTGCTTGGACCGAAGATAGGCCCCGCCCTCCAGAGTGCCGGCTCGCTTCTTGTCCTGCGATGGCGTCTGCATCAGTGCGCCCGCTGCTTTTCCTGGAGAGAGTTCCGATGCACAACAGCTTGATGTCTCTCGTATATTTTGGTCGTGGCAGCGCCTCTCCATGACCCGCACGTGCGCCGCGGTTCCTTTTTACCTTGTAACAGCGTAGTTCGTGTCTCACTCTCTCTTTCTCTCTCTGTTCTCGTATCGCTCCTCGCGCCTAAGAGCTTAAGTGCTTCCATCATTGAAGCAGCTGTCGCGAAGATGCAGCTCAATCCCAAAGGTCGCGATTGGGGTGCACTCGTCAACTTCGACGACTTGGGCAAGCTGTACACCGTCCTCATAGTCATATGGACAGCATGGCTATTCACTGGGATCGCATGGCTCGTCTGGAACAGGAGGCTGCCTTTCGTCAGAATTCGACATCTCCCCGTCGCTATCATCTCCACGCTATTCTTGCACGTCTATCTAGTCAAGATCATGCTTGCATACACTACGAATGGCCACTTCCTATGCTCCGCTGAGTTCTGGATCATGAGCGTGTACCTCCCATTAGGCATTGCTCTGTTTCAAGCCAACTGCACGCAGCTCCGCAGTATCGCAGAGCGACAAGAGCGAATACTTGCGAGGCACGCATCCACTGACAGTCGAAACCCGCCGCGAAGCGTCAGTGTCGTAGGTCGCATCTGGACTCAGTGGAAGGAACTTTCCCAGGCACACAAGAGCTACGTCTTCATTGGCGTCGGCATGCTGCTACAGGTAGGCGGTGTGAAAAGAAATGACTTCGTGCTTTACTGACATGCTCGAAGCTCATTATCACCGCCGCCATCTACGCATCGTCACCCGAGCTACAGGGTGACTGGTCAAGCTATGGCGACCTCCCCCACAACAGAGGTCAGGGCAGGTGTCGGAGGTCAGTGGCATGGGTGCCCTCTGCGTTTTGGCAGTTGTTCTGGACGTGGATATATGGTCCATATGAGCTGTACAGGATCCGACATGTCCGAGACACGCATCATTGGCGTTTGCAGACGATACTGTGCATAGTGGCTGGGTGAGTCCGCATTGCCTGACCTCGCTTCGGTGTTCTAACTGACGCGTGCTTAGTCTACCGGGTACGCCGTTATGGCTAGCTGCGCTCTTCAGCAACGTCGTGTTCAGACCTGTCAACAGATGGCTTGTTCCACCAATGTGGCTAGCTCCAGGCATCATAGTCATGCAAGCCTGCACTATCGGCTTCCCGATCTACGAGACATTCGAATACAGTAAAGCTAAGCGTCAGCACGCCGCTTCGATGGACTCCGCGAGCACCATGATTGGCTCTGTTGACTACTATGAGAAGAAAGATGTTCAAGTAGAACCTTCAGCAGAGGCTCTGATGGCGGCCATTCACTCGCACTTCACAGGTCGGACGCTCTACTCCAAAGCGGCTCTGGATTTTGCTCTACACCAGATGTCGGCGCCCCTCCTCCACTTTGCAGCAACCAAGGACTTCTCTGGCGAGAACATTGTCTTCCTCACCTCTGTCATACGCTGGCGAGCCGCTTGGACTCAGTTACCGCGGGACATCGCCACTGGAGCAATCGACCCTGCCGCGCGATCTCACCTGTTCTCGCTTGCTCTGCAAATCTTCACGGAATCTGTCCACGAGAAGACAGCAGAGTTCCCGGTGAACATTGAAGGCTACATCCGCAAAGATCTTCTCACCATCTTCGAGCCTGCTCTTGCCGAGGAAAAGCGCTTGAGTGGCGAAAGTGGTCGGGCGAGAAGGGCACACGCCGCTTTCGAGCATGGTGCACAGCAGAACGGCATCAGTCTCCGGCAAATGCGAGTACACTCGCAACTCCGATGGGACGCAAGCAAACAAGCCGCCACTACCATAAGAGGCACAAACGGCTCGTCCACAGATCTCATTGTGCCGCCATCACCGGACCAGAGGTCGGCTTCACACTTCGATTCTACTGCATCGACTCCATACGCAAATGAGCAAGA
Organism: Oleoguttula sp. CCFEE 5521; assembly: GCA_036872775.1. Taxonomy (NCBI): domain Eukaryota; kingdom Fungi; phylum Ascomycota; class Dothideomycetes; order Mycosphaerellales; family Teratosphaeriaceae; genus Oleoguttula; species Oleoguttula sp. CCFEE 5521. Next base: position 10,622 of record JAVRRP010000290.1, on the reverse strand, counting down.
TCCGTTCTCGTTCCCGCCTCATCCTGCCGTTGTACCGTTGGGTGAGCCGGAATTGGAGGTGCCCGCGGAGTTTGACGAGCGGGTGTTCGATGCGGCTGAGGGGAGTGTGAAGTATCTCGTGCTGACGAACACCTGGAGGAAGTTCATCGAAGGAGGGAAGAAGCAGTACGACGCTGTCACCAGCAGACCGGCAGTCTGAGCTTTTCGTCGACCACGTCGCTGCGTTAGGTCAAGTGGCACGGTCTACTGCCTCTCGTGTTGAATTAAAATGGAGTCAGGAGTTACGACGCTCACGAGCGGGATGGATGGGTGATTTATGTGTACCATACGCGCTACAAACATGCTTGATGAAGGCGACCTGTCAGCTCATCTACTGCTTTGCTCTCGCGCTGCCCGTCTTGCAGTCTCGTCCGCCAGTGATGTCCATTGCCCTCGCTGCATAAGTCCATCTTGTAGTGCTCCCGACCTCTTTGGTCTTTGGTATTCTTTCACTTTGGTTGCGGCGGACTCGTCTTGCCATGTGTCCCTTTTTGGCTCGTGCAGTGCATGCGGTATTATCACCTGCTGCCCTTGAAGACAATGCTCTTGTCCCGATTTCTCCGGTCCATGACAGCTAATCGTTGTGAAGCCCGTGCCGAGCTACATTGGCAGAGCCGACTGGACGACTGGAGTGCAGGTGAGGAATCAATGTGACCAGCGTCTTGTCGAATGTACGTCTGCCATCTTCAATGGGGTGGTAGCTCGAGATCGCTTGCGTTCGTGCCGACTTTTCCACCAATGTCAACAGCGAAATACCCAGACGGTCGCAAGCTGCAGCATTGCTGGTTTGAATCTCTGGCCTTACTGATGATCGAGATGCACGTGGCATTCGTCGGGGGCTCGGTTCGCTGGATTGCTGTGTGGAAGATAGCCATAAACCGTTACTTTGGCAACGATCCAACTGCTCCAGGCTGGCAGTCGTCGGTCTCCTGCGCTAGCACAGCGATTGGCAACTCCTGGCCACTCCGAGGAACAGCTGTCACGAGTCATCAGCAGACGCTGATGATCTGGATGCTCTTACATTCGTCGCTGCTGTGATCGCATATCCAAGCAGTAGTCTTTGCTGCCATTGATCTGCTCTGCTTACGCATAATCTCGCTGATATGTAGCAATACACCGCGTACATCGCAGAAGCGAATCGTTGTACGGTGCTGGTCTGGACGCGAGAGTCCGTGCCGCGACCGACCATTAAAGACGTGCTTGCCTGTGACTAGCAGCATGGCCACGCTGCAGCCTGCCTGAAGCATACATGGAGCTCTACGGAACATTGCGCTTGTTTGGACACAACGATTAGCATGCGAACAGAAGGGAGAGGTAGAGCAGCGACACTAATGTAAAAAGATGTCGCTTGAAGCTGATCGTACCTCTGTCGTCGTCGTCGTCGCCGAGCCTGTGCTACTGAACAGGGTCTTGGCGCCGCCGAGCTAGCTTGCCATATTGCACGACACAAAGTTCTTGCTCACTTGGACAATGACAGCAAACATACTTTCCGCCAATTCCAGATGGGCCTTGGTCACCTCATCGTTCCTCAGTCCTTTCACATCCACGATACGCATAGAAGCAAGGGAGAGAAGCCAAGAAGACAAGCAACGGAAGTGGTACTCACCCTACCTTACCCTTCCTGCGAGCCCTTCGCAGCCTGCCAATACTCGACTTACGCCGTAACGATGAGCTGCCGTGAACAAGTACATGCTCCCGTCTACTACTGACGATCTCAGGAGAGGGATCGACGGCTCTCAGAAGAGGATTCCAACGTCCCATGTACCAAATACGCGGCGAAAGCAAGAGCATGGTCGTCAATGGCTGTGCCGAACGCGGCGGTCATCGTTCGGAGACAACACCACACCCACGCCTGAAGACCATCAAAGCGTCAGGCGCATCTGTCGGTCCATCGTCAGCAGTGCACAAAATATACCATTCCACCCCGCTCGGCATCACTGATTGGCTTCATGGCTGGCTGCCAAAGGACACAGCTGCCATCATTTACAAGCCCTTCAGAAGATCACATCCAGTAGTCGAAGTTCCACTCGGACCGAGCACACGGATTTGAAGCTCGCCTTCATTTCACCACCTGCGGGCCCTCATCAAAATCTGGCCTCACCTGCGTTGCATCAACGACGATATACGCGCTCTTCGGCTGTTGGGCATGGCCTCTGATACTGTCGCTTATCCATTCTTCGTGTGCAGCAACGAAAAACCTGACGCTGCGCTCATATGACTCAAGGTGCGTGACCACCAGCAGGTCTTTGCGGAGAGTGCCAGTCAATGCACACGCGCGATCTTTAGGTCATGTACGGAGTCTCCGTCCTCATGAAGATTACGATGAATGACACTGTGCGTCCTCGACCAGTATCAAAAGTCGATTTCCGGTCTAGCAGCCACGATAGCTTCGGTTTAATTGGCAACAGAGCTTTTGATGCAACAATCCGCTTTGTTCAATGCCGTTGTCACACCAAGTAGCTCAAGAAATGGTACTACCGGCAGATGTACCAGTACTCAATCGCATTCTCAAGTCGTCAGCGACGGCATACAAAGACATGCTCACGGGTCCTGCTGCAAGGGAAGGGTATCGGACAACGCATACCGGCGACAGCAGCCTAGCTCTGTCGACGTTGCAGGCCATAGAACAAATTTGCGGCAATGTAGCGTTCACGCCACACCAGATGGCTTTAAGCTCTCGTGTTAGAAACTAAGTCCAGCAGCGATCCAGCTAGCGCCGGCCCCGGTGTTGGCTCTCGATATGTCGGCGCCGTCCTGACTTTTGTACATGCATCAGTCAGGATTTCAGATCTCCGGGACATCTGATGGCCGTTGCTGGTATGGTCGAAGATCCTTACGTCGCACAGGGGCGGGATCGACATTCGATCCTCACCCAACATCAGCACCGGTGTTGAGTGTAGAGGCTTCTGTGCCGCGAGGGGCATAGGACCCTGTCCGTCAGCGGCCGTTCTCGGCGGCGACGTAAAGGCTACCTACCTAGGCGACGAGCGTTTTGTAACGTGCACGCTTCTGATGCATCCCACAGCGCCGCCGTCGTCGAGCTCACTAGTAAGCGACACTGGTGCTGGAGATCCTTTGTCTGCGCAGGAGCGGGACCAGATCTGGTCCTCACTCAACACTAGCACTGGTGTCGGGTGTAGAGGCTCCCGCGCCTCGAGGTGCATGCGGCCGTTCTCGGTGGCGACGGTATGGCTACCCACTTATCTAGGCGACCTGCGTCCCGTAACATGCACGATCTGGCACGTCACTTGGCTCTACCGATGTCCTGGCACCGTCACGGAGACCACTAGCCAGTGGTAGTGGATTTTCGAGAGAGGCCGTCTTCTGCATTGCTACCCGCCCAGCTGTAAACGCCGCCACCTCGGGTCGTGCCGTGTAGGGATCTCAGTGCCGTCTGCGTTGGCATTCGCGGCCGTGAGTCTCCGGGATCAGCAGCCTCAGGCAACATGTCTACCTTGGCGGGCAACATGTCTGCGTATCAGTACAACAACGGCAGTGCGGCGGCCGCCGGAAATCTGGGTTCCGTGCGCAGGAGCGGGATCGATATGCGATCCTCACTCGACTAGTCGGGCGTAAAAGCTCCTGCGCAGTCATCATGGTCTGCGCTATGGCGATTGGGAGGGTGATAGACACCACATCTCGCTTCGGTGCCTGCCAGGGCAACACGTCTGCGTATCACTACAACAACAGCAGGACGTCGGCCGGACGTCGAAACTTCGTGCGCATGAGCGGGATCGATATGCGATCCTCACTCGACCCACCGAGTGTAAAGGCTCCTGCGCGGTCATCATGGACTGCGCTATTGCGTTGGCGTTGGCGGTCTGAGGCTCCTGCGTATAGGACTGGGATGGCTTCCCCCGCCGCCGAGTGACGCCGAGACTGCCCTCCGGCTCATTGCCCCGATGTCGACTTTGGCTGTCTCCGCCGCTGGCTTCATGGCCCTCGCCACGCCAACCCAGCTCGAGACGTGCTCCGCACTACCAGCCCTCTTGGCCAATGCTTGAACGATCTTGCCGTGAAGATGGAGGCCTTCGTGGGGAAGTTCGTCGTTGCCGTCCCGCTTCAGTACGTCGAGGACGCCAAACACCTCAACCTGAACAACCCGATCTTCCAGGCCTTTCGCTTCCAGATGGATCATATCTAACAGCCGAAGAGGTAGAGCTACGAAGCCAATTGCGGACTTTCTCTCCGGTCGCCATTCTGTTTGAGCGCAGGAGCGGGATCGATCATCGATCCTCACTCGTTCATCGAGTGGAGAAGCTCCTGCGCGGTCATCACGAACTGCGCTATAGGGTTGGCGAGGGCGGATGATACCAGATTTCGCTTCGGTGCCTCGACGGCAACATGTCTAATTTCCAAGGCAACATGTATGCCGTTCTCTGCGACAATGGCGCGACCAGTGTACAGAAGTCCGAACTTCATGCATGCGCATGAGCGGGGTCGATAATCGATCCTCACTCGTTCATCGAGTGTAAAAGCTCATGCGCGGTCATCATGGACTGCGCTAGCGCCTTGCTCAGGGCGATTGAGGCTCATACGTGTTGGACTGAGAGGGCGCCGCTGCCGCCACCGCCGAGTGACGCCGAGATTCCGCGCCGGCTCGTCGCCCTGGTGTCGGAATCGGCTGTCTCCGCTGCAGCAGCTCATCGCTGGATCCCGAAGCTGGCTCTTACGTTGGGCACCACGACGGGACTCACTCTTTGGCTGGCCTGGAATACCTTGACCAGCCTTGCCCAAGCGTAGACAGCTACGCGACCACACCAGCCATGCCAGCAGGAGCATGCAGGAGCGGGATCAGTGATTGATCCTCACCCATTTGGGTGTAAAGGCTCCGCAATGAGCACCGACCAGTTCGTGAGCCATTGGGCGCCGAGACTGGACCTACGAGCGCCGAGACAGGGCCCCGCGACGCCGAGAGGCACTGCGCGGGGATAGGGGGTGCGTTGTTTGCCGAGAAGGGCAGAAACGGCATGACGCAGCGCCTGTTCGCACCGCTGCGAACGCGCCTGCGTTGCCACGCCGCGAAGCGTTCGCAAATATGCTGGCCGCCTCATCGACTACGACCTCACTCGCGGTCTGCCTGAGACCTTAGCCCAGCTCCGCTAGGCGCTTGAGAGCACCATCACCGCACTCGGCGGGGATAAGCCTTACGCCTTGCTGAGTCTTAGTACATCTGTGCGCGCTACGTCGATCCAGCCATGCGTCGGGGTGCTGATCTGTTTCAAGGCTCCTCCGCCTAACGACTTTTACCGGAGCCCATGCCGTTGCCATTGTCATTGATGGCGATATCACCGCCTAGATTGTGTGGAACATTAAGGTTCTGTTCTCTTTCTGTACTTGGCGGGCGTCGCAGTATCCAGTGGATATCCCTGTCGCGGCCGTTCCTAGGGCATTCTCATGATGATCGGGTTAGCGTGCAACCGCGGTGCATTGCGCGGAAAGCTCGTGACGAACCATTATGGGGATTCGAAGGAATGGAGGGTGTTCGTAGCTGCTGGATGGACCCAGTGTCGGCTGAATGGGAATTGAGGTGATCACGGGTGAAGATGCGGGGCCTCCTTCGTCGCCAAGGTGTCGAGTCAGCGGAGGACATTGGAGCTGGCGGCATATCAGGTCTCGCTACGAAGAATCCAGGTGGGAGTGAAGGCGCGATCACATCCTCCTTCGAAAGATACGACCATCAGGATTTCGCTATCTCAACGCGACCTCATTGGCATACGAACCGGGTCTGAGGTTGAATTTTCTCCAGCAATCAGGTCCAATCTCTTCGAGGGTCTTATTCATCTTGACATTTGACGACCGCAGCTTCTTGCAGCGCGAACCAAGCTTGCTGGTGCGGTGCGAGCGATGCAGCCATTGCGTAGATATGCTAAGCAGCTTGCTCGTCATGGCGCCACAATGAGTTGGCGGAGTGATCGATATCAGGTCGGCGCGTACTTGTCGCGGATGTCGCTTTACCATTGCAGTCGAACGACGCGTGCCCCGAGTGTCGCATGCCATCCCAGCATCTTGCGACAATCTCTCTTTATCACTATTAAGTCGCCATGGATCGGATGTGCGTAGTCGACTGCTACACAGCCTAACCTTGCTGTCGCGACCAAACGAAGTGGGACGCCGCCAGGGTTGGCACAGCAGTGAGGAGGTGAAGTCAGCTTGCTGTGGCTATGACACTCCCTCTGCTTCATTAGACACGTCATGGGAGAAGTGCAACGTCGGTCAGGTGTGCCGAGCCAGGGTATTGATGTTCGTGTCCAAGGTACTGGATTTCAAATAACGTGGTGAGCGTTACTTGAAGCTCGAATTCCGACCAAGTCCGCAAAATCGCGCGAAGCCTCACCGCGGTAGCGCTCTCGTCGACGACAACACTACATACAGACCTCTCACCGGTATGTGATATGCAGCAACGCAACTCCATATCATACTCACACCCGTCATGTTGTAAGCACCTCGATATTCGATATCATCGTCCTGTTCTGGCCGATGACGCTCGAACTCTGACAGCTCGGTTACTCCACTCAAAGCTTTCAACGAGTGAGGTCGGCTTTGGCTCTGCTGACTCGAGCACATCCCTGGCTCTGCGCCGGCTGAGCCGCAGTAGCGTGAGACCTTATTGCAGGTCTGCTCCGCAGGCGCACGGTAGAGAGCAGAAGGCGGTGTACTCGCTGATGGTAAGGCTGAGGCCAGACAGAGGACAAACAGTTTACATCGCATCACTTGTGGGTAGTTGCGTATCTGATCGTTGAGCCTTACTGGTACAACGTTCTTCGAGTCTCGCTTCAGAGCATGTCGGCTGCGTACTGTGTACAGCAAGACTCCTGGCGTCTACTCTGTCAAAACAGTCAAGCAACAATCCTTCCTGAGAGAGAGTATACGAATGTTACCTGTAGCCCGTGGGAAACAGATCTCATCTGGGGCCGCGCTGTCTATGCACAGTGACTTTGGCGCAGGAGATTGAGATTACGAGAGGCAATGGCAGGTTGTTTGGAAAGGATGGGATTGGACATAGCAATTAGCCAGTGCGGGAACATGGTCAAGTACTCGCGAGATCACGTAGATAGCAAAGACTTGGTTCAGACATCTCACATCAAGACTCGCACATTTCTATTTCAATTGTTTGACTTCCAAATCATGAGAAGGACGTGAGCCTTCGAGGCCAGGCTAACAAGCATTAACTGCCGTTCGGTCCTGTCTTTACTACGGTTCGCAGAGTGATCGAGGGGAGAGAGTACACTTATCAGTCGCCAGTATGTGATTCATAAGCCTGCTGATTGTGATGTCCATGGTAGATCCAATCCATTCGAGTTCATGCTGGCATGGACTAAGGATGTCTTAAAGCACAACGAGATGATAGACAGCCTTGTAGTGTGAGACCGGTATCCCTGCCACTCTGAGGGAAGCGGGAGGTATGGTGCCTTCAACGGATTACTCGGCAAGCTGAGAAGTTATAATGTAGGGGGAAGGTAATGTGCGCTTTGCTCCGACTTCAAGCCATTAGATGTACACTATCGTACACAAGCTTCGTACAATACTGTCCAGACCCCTTCCCTTGCCAGATGATCATGATTGCGCTTGATGCTGACCCGATCAGCTTCCAAGCCTGCTGTTGCCACTGCACAGCCCTTCCCAACAGCCAACAGCTCTTCGCTGCCGATGCGACCCTTGAGATCCACATCCTCCACCGCACTTCCGACAAAGATGCCTTCTGCCGCTCTCCCTCTACCATGCAGCAACCCAGTAATCAGTCCATGTCGCTCTTGTCTAACTCTACCACTCGTCATGATTCCATCATCTACTGGGCAAGCGGGCTGAATAGTCTGATCAAGCTCGGTCGAGGGTTGCTGCGCGTGTATCCGAGCCAGAGAATGAGAGGGAGGTAGCCGTAGTGGACGCCCATGCGCGAGTAGTCGATTAGGGTTGCGATGCGCTCCTACATGTTATCAGTATGTGTAGGTAGGAGGCTTGTCGGGGAGGGGGGTGGCTGTACTTTTGTCTCCTCGGAGAATTGGAGGGTGGGCCACTGCATCGCGGTTTCGTGCTGGATGTGTTCTTGGGTGTCTGAACTGTGCTTTGGGGGGGGATCGAAGAGTTTGTAAGAGTCCTAAGCAATGGTAATGATGGTTCGGGGGTGATCGACATTCGCTCGGAGCTCGAAAGGCTTGAACGCGAGTCATGCGCTTCGAGAACATCCGCATATCAACCTCCCACTTCCACTCCCTTAGCTTTCCTGAGCAGAACCTCGACATATTGTAATCATGGCGTCCGGTCGGCACTGGTACGCCAATCCCTCTCTTGCAATCCCCCCCATGACCACCTGCTAACACCGTCCCAGGGAACAAGACAAAGACTCCACGCTCTACATCGGCAACCTTGCCGAACAAACGACCGACTCCCAAATCTGGGAGCTGCTCCTCCAAGCCGGGCCGATAGTAAACGTGCACCTCCCGAAAGACCGCGTCACTCAAGTCCACCAAGGCTACGGCTTCGTCGAGTTTGCCTCAGAGGAAGATGCAGACTATGCGTGTAAAATCATGAACCAGATAAGGCTGTGGGGGAAGCCGATACGAGTCAACAAAGCTTCCGCGGACAAGAGGTTAGGTCCGGGAGGCGTTGAAGAGGGCGGCAGGGGGGTGGGAGCAGAGTTGTTCGTTGGTGGGCTGGATGGAATGGTAGATGAGAGAGGGCTGTTCGAGACGTTCAGCCGCTTTGGCGCATTGATGGCGCCACCGAAGGTCGCGCGGGATGAGAGTAATCTCAGCAAGGGCTATGCATTCATCAGCTACTCGAGCTTCGAGGCAGCGGACGATGCGATCGCAAACATGCACGGGCAATACCTCATGAACAAGGAAGTCAGCGTACAGTACGCCTTCAAGAAAGACGGCAAGGGCGAGAGACATGGCGATGCAGCGGAACGAGCGCTGGCCGCGCAGGCGAAGAGACACAATATCGAAGTCGCCATACCAGCCATGCCCGCAGCGCTTGTCCTACCAAACGGCACACCCACGGCGCCCTCGGGTCTCGGCGGCAACGCACCTCCCATCCGCCCTCCCGCGCTCCCCTCCGGCTCCTACGGCGGTCCTCCTCCTCAGTCGCCCTACGGCGCTCCGCCACAGTCCCCATATGGAGGCTACGCGCCTCCACCACAAATGCAGGGCTATGCGCCGCCTCCGAGTCCGGCTGGACAGGGCTACGCGTTCCCTACAAGAGCACCGCCACTGCCTTTCGCGCCGCCGCCGATGATGGGAGGGGGACAGCAGAAGCCTTTTGCAGCTAGTCCACTGCAAGCTCCTCCGACCGCTGGACTGCCGCCGCGGCCACCTCCTAGTGCTTTCCCTCCGCCTCCACCGCCGGGAGCGTATCAGAATGGTGGGTATGGCGGTGGTAGGTAGCATGCAAATGTGCGACGGATTGGGAGCACTCAAGTCATTCAGGCAGCATAGCGTGGCGTCAGGTCGAGGATTAACGGGAAAATGTAGCATAGATGAGCCTCAGGGGCGAGAATACCCAGCCCTGCCGGGCACTGTAGTATTGCAAACGAGACATTACAACACCAGAACACCCCCGCTCCCTCCCAAATCCCCAGCCCACACAGACAAGTCTCAAGAAAACATCACAGCCCTCTTATCCAACGGCCTCCCATCCCTCCCCACCCCCTCTCTCGCAAACCTCTCCTCGACCCAAATCCTCCTCGCCTCATCAAACCCCACACCCCGCCTCTTCATCACAATGAACACCTCGCGCTTCGCCCCTTCATCCAGCCCAGCTCTCCCATCTTCAGCCTCGATGTTCCCACTCAGGTCGAAGTTCGAGCTATGCAGCCCGGCTTCTGCGTCGCCGGCGAAGGATGTGGGGAGCGAGGAGTAGCGCGCGGAGGTCAGGTGGTTCATGAGGGTGTCGTAGAGGGAGTAGAGGGGTGTGGGGATGTAGCCCGGGGAGGTTAGGTAGGGGATGGGAGGGGCGTGGGGGAGCCAGAGGGGGCGGGTGAAGTAGAGGACTAGGACATCGTTAGTATTCACCAGAGCTGACTTGCTCGAGTAGTGAGAGCTTACCTGTGGCTGTAAGGAGGAAGAGGAAGGTGAGGGTGTAGAGGTAGTAGGCCATGGTTTGGGGGAGGGCGTGTTGCGCCGGGAGCGGTGGATGGCGGTCAGGTTGAGTGGTGAAGGTGGTAGGATAGTGAAGGGTTATCCTGAAGCTGGTGAAGACGATGTCGTCAACACCGGTGTCTCATCGCATGCTATGGCATTAGGTGACTGAATTCGCTGCCTTCGTCGAGCATACGCAAGCTCACGCTTACTACCCCAGATATGCTGCCTCAGGCTCTCACAACTCTTGGCAAGATTGGGACACCGAATTAGAGCCCACTGAGACTACACCCCACCCCAATCGCCTCGCCGTCGCTCATTCTCCGCCCGATCAACACCGCAGCCATGTCCACCACCCACGAGAACCTCAGCTCCGACATCATCTGGGAGGTCGTCCGTACGTCTTGCCCATTTCCCCACCTAGACGCTCCCGAGTCCGCCAGAGAGACCAATGCCAAGCCAGCGACATGTACTAACATATCTGCGATCTAGGCCACCAGAATG